>JAPDES010000128.1:0-72602 GCA_027569235.1 Aspergillus sparsus
TTGTTTTGTTTTGTTACTAAATCCTGGGGTTTCACCCCTCATCCAAACGCTTTTTTTTTTTTTTTTTTTTTTATTTTTTGGTAAATCCAAGCTAATTTCTCTTTAATAATTTCTTAAAATTAAAATTAATTTTTAAAATTTTCCCACCCAATAATTTTAATCAATTTTTTTTTACCCCCCCCCCCCCCCCCCCCCCCCCCCTTTTTTTTGGCTTAATTTATTCTTTTAGTGTTCGATATTTATTCTTTCTTTTTATTGAGCGAGGGTGGATAAAGGCTCTTTTGAGCCCCTCGCCTAAAGATATCATTTTTTAGAGAAATATACCTCAAAAGGAAAAATTTCTAGAGAGAATATGGAGAGAAAGCTCTTGAAAATTTTCTCTTGGAGTAATCTATGACCCCTTGTAAAGTGTGAAGAGTTCCACCGCCTTGGGTGTGTTTGCAAGAATCTAATTTGATATCTAGATTCCAATTAATGTGCTCAAAAACCTTAGTGCTACGGATATTTAATTAAGGTTCACCTAGATCCTCGGCTCAGTTGAGACGACAACCTAGAAATACCAAGGAAGATAAACTTCAATTCAAATCCTCTGGGACAACATAAAAGACCAAAAAAAAAAAAAAAAATTAAAATAAAACAAAGTGAAAAAAAAAAAAAACCTACAAGAGATGCACACTGAGACAAGATTTGGAATCTAGAAGTGGTATGAATATACTCCGTATAAAACTCTCTGTAGAGGCGTATCTAACTGTAATTATTTGGTGCCCACATTCTTGAATGAACAGGTCACCTACGGAGTAACTTCAGAGTCCAACAGGGAGATCCAGGCGGCGAGCTCCTATTTTTCGATGGAGTTTTCATGACCCGAGGGAGTGGGAAGCGGTGAAATTGTCAATTTGGGACTGGGTCACTGGACGGGCACCACCACCCTTAGTTGTCAGTCCAGCCGTGTCTGGTGGAAAAAAGGAAGCGAAAATTTACTAATATAGTGAGCCGACACCGGTACCAAACAATGGGCGAACCCACAATGGGAACCTACTCCGGATGGGAGTTATTAATAATATTCTTGGTTCAGAAGTCATTGTTACTAATTTTTTAAGGGGTGACTAGGTATTGGGCCTCTTGACTCCTTATCTTCCTAATGGGGATTATCATTGTACCTAGTGACTCTCTGATTGCATTTTGTAATTTTGAATAAAATCCTTTTTTTTTTTTCTTAATTCCTAAATTCCTCTAAATTATGCTGAAGTTTCAGGATTGGACTATTCATTATTTGGAGAATATTAAGGATTGATAGGGATAGGACTGTACTGATTATTGTTGGGGCCCCTACTTCAACCTACCTTACTTAAACACTTACCTCCGTAATACTCAACACGAATGGAGTTTGCGGTATGTAATTTGTACACGGACTAAGGTTCCTTGGGTCGGAAAAGCTGGCTCTTCTTGAACTTGCTGGGCCGAAAGGTTCTCCCCTCCCCTCGATGTAAGTAGATCCAAGGAAGGGTATTTGAAGGAGCATGCGCTATGCTGGGCTCCTAGGGAGGTTAAGGGGAGTGGATGATATTGGGTTAGCGAACGTCTTGGGGTGTGTTCAGAAATCCATGGTCATGGAAGATGCATCGAAATTCCACTATGGAGATTGATTTATTTTATTTTACCTCTTTTTTTATAAAAAAAAAAAAAAAATTTACATTAGATTCGGTCCACTACAGCAGCTGCAAGCAAGAATATTGCCGTCGTGGTAGTGGTGGTGGTCGCCGCAAGTGGTGGCGCCAAGGGGCATTAGGGTCAGCTTCCGGGCGCGATGGGTCAAATCCTTCAACCAGAGTGCTGGTAACTTGGAGACTTTTCCTGGTACCAACAATGCCTGAAAACAATGGCAAAAATTATTGGCTCACGGAAATGTTCTACGTTAGCGGCCCGAAAAGAATGACAAAAAAAGAAAGACCTTTGTAGTTTTAGTAACAAACTTGGTAGTGTGGGAGACGGTCCGCGTCCCGCCCGGAAGTCACTTTGGTATCTTTGAGGACCCATCAACGGAGGAGGGGCTTAAACTTTTCTTTTCCGTTCTTGAATGACCAGAGGGGCCCCTCTTTTTCTTTCTTTTTTTGTTTACCCTCCTCCCCATCATCATCATCATCATAATAATCATAATTGTAATATTATTTACTTTGTAGAAGGGAATTATATATAGAGCTTGGATTTAGGTCCAGGTTTTTTTAACCTGCTACGGGGGTTGACTTTTTTTTTTTTTACACAAAATACAAGACCATACAACCTTGTAAGTTGATGTTTCCTTTTTTTTTCTTTTTACTACTCTTTAATCGCCCAATGTGACTTTGCATTTTAGCAACATATTCTGTTAAACTAGGCCAATAATAACACACAAAAGATGTTGTGTTGCATTTGGCTTAGATACGTATGTAGTAGTACCTTACAGAAAAGGACTATTATAAAGTTTAAGGAGATATAATAAGGAATAATAATATTGGGCTATATAAATATATATATTTATATATGTATGTATATTTTCAAAAAGGTACCCTCACTCCAGCCTCACACTGGACTAGAACTCACAGCCCAACCAACTCATCATTCTAGACGTAGTTTTGCTATCAGCCCGAATAAGAAATCGATGGAAAAGATGCATAAAATTAGATCATAGTGTATTAAATCTATCGTGTCAAAAGGGAAAAAATTTTTTGTTTTGCGCACTGTCGGGAGGGTCTATTTTGAAAATTTCTCATTTAATTCTTTTGCTGGCTTAAATGTTTTCCTTTCTTTTTTTCTTTCTTTGATTAGTTGTTAATATAATAAGAATTATGGAGTAAAAAAAAAATGAAAGAGAAAACTAGAAAGAAAGAAAGGAAGAAAGAAAGAAGATACCTGGGGAAGTTGTGTGGGAGAATAAAAATGATAATAGTAGATTAAGGAAAAAAAAGAAAAAAAAGAAAAAAAAAAAATTTTTTTGGGAGAAAAGAAGAAAATAGCAAAAGGGAAACCAAAAGTAAAAAAAGGAGGATGGAATTCTATTGGTGTATGTATGGAATGTGGAGTACCTATATGTGATGTATGGAGTAATTGTGCATACAGAGTACAGACATGTACAATACAGACAGGGCATCCAGACACCCCATGGCTATTAACCTATCCTTAGACGCCCAAGTGAATACCTGGAACTCATGGTGGTACAAACCTGTTAAGGCCACGCCCACGGCGCTTCCATGACAAAAGTCAAAAAGGGCTGTCACTGCTAGACGAGAATCCGGATGCTTACCTAGCTACCACCGGTAGATGATGAAGATGTCCCTAAATGATCGTGGACCATGGTTGATGGAGGGGCCATGCGACAAGGTCTCAACCAATGAATTCCGATCCAGATCATCAATTGGCGATATCCAATTATCCATAGGTACCTAATTGCTTGCCAACTAACATGATCCCCGTCTTCCCGCCAACTTTCCCCTGATTCTCCCCTCCATCAACGCTTCCTGTCTGGGAAAGTTTTAAGATCTGGATTCAGCTTCAGCGCCTCGGGCTTCCTCTCTCGACCTGCGAACTAACCGCCCCGCCTCGCGCCCGTGGGCCCAACGGGGGACAAGAAGGCGGCTGCAACAACCTTAAAGGCAGGGCTACTTGCTTGCTTGCTTCTGTTACCCTTTTGTTGTCTCCCTACCAGCCTGCACGCCCCCTCCCCTTTCATCCTCTCCAAGGATTAGCTCCTTTTCCATCCGCAATCGACTTTTTGTTCCAATTGCCTTAATTTCTGATCGTCTCCTGCTCTACAATTTGTGGCGACAGCTTCTTTCTCCCTTCCTGCCTCAGTGCGCTGCCCACATAATACCGGCTCTGTGACCGCTACTTTTCTTTTGTGATCTTCCGACAACACCTTCGATTTTCGCGGGGAGGCTCTTGATTCTTATTATAATTTACTTTTCGCCTCCCTGTGGCTTTGGCTGACACTACCCTTGGCTGATGCTCCCTTTTCTTCTGATTCCTTTCCATTCTTCAATATATATTATTATTATTATTTTTTTCGGGGTTTATTGTGTGGTCTAGGAGGCGCGACAAACCAGAAGCTTCCCAGCGCTCCCCCCACTATTCCATTTCCTTTTCTTTTTTCTTTCGTACAGTTTTTATTTTATTTTATTTATTTTATCTGACATTTATGTCGTCACCGGAGCTTCAGTCTTGTGGATAACCATCACTTGGTCAAACTTTTTTTTTTTATCTTTTTTTTTTAGGAAAAAAAAAAAAAAAGAAAAGAAAATTATTAAATTTTGGGACCTAACGTGCTCGCCGATTGTTGATCTATATAACTTTGTTACTAGCATTTGTCATCGATTGCTCCTCTCCTGATCTTATACCATCCACCACTGGCCACCCTTTTCCAAATCATAATTGACCAGAACTCAAAGCAATTCTAATAGTGTCAACAAATCTCTCATATAAAGCAGCACTTTTCCCGATGTTCGGAAACGCTCAAGCCGCACAGCGACCCCGGGCAATGAACTCGCCTCCCCATAACCTCTACGGCTACCAGTCTCCAAGATCGAGCGAGATTAGTCGCTCCAGACACAATTCAGATGCTATGGACATCCAAAACATTACAGAGCGAGATCAATCGGGGAGATTTGTACCTGGTGGCGATTCTTGGAATCGCAATGGGTCTCCAAGTATGAGTCCGACGTATAGCAAGTATCTCTCTCTTACCCTTCTCCCCAGTCTAGTACACACTTCCCGTTTAGACCTATGTTGTTTTCAACTACATCTAAACCTATTAATCTATGGCGACTAATTAAAAAATTTCCCTGTTGCCATTATAATTTGTGCTATTCAGGAGCCTTCATAGACACCCTTTTTATGATGAGAACGGACGTACATACCATGGATTTCGCAAAGGAGTTTATATGTTACCATGTGACGAACAGGAACAAGATCGCCTCGACATCTTCCATAAATTATTTACGGTAGCAAGGGTTTCGGACGGTCTAATATATGCTCCACACCCGAATAATGGCCGAGTTCTAGATTTAGGCTGTGGCACTGGTATCTGGGCAATCGAGGTGGCCAACAAATATCCTGAATCTTTCGTGGTTGGAGTGGATCTCGCTCCTATACAGCCTAATAATCACCCCAAAAACTGCGAGTTCTATGCGCCATTTGATTTTGAGAGCCCTTGGGCTCTGGGGGAGGACTCCTGGGATCTGATCCACTTGCAGATGGGCTCTGGTAGTGTAACTGGCTGGCCCAACCTGTACCGCAGGGTATTTGCCCACCTTCGGCCAGGTGCCTGGTTTGAGCAAGTGGAGATAGATTTTGAACCCCGTTGCGATGATCGCTCTTTGGATGGCTTGGCTATCCGCCATTGGTATCAATTTTTGAAACAAGCAACACACGAAACCATGCGGCCAATATCCCATAACTCTCGCGATACTATTAAAGACTTGCAAGATGCAGGGTTCACAGAAATTGATCACCAGATAGTTGGCCTCCCGCTCAATCCTTGGCATCAGGATGAGCACGAGAGAAAGGTAGCTCGCTGGTATAATCTTGCTATCTCTGAAAGTATTGAGAGTCTCAGCTTGGCGCCATTTAGTCGTGTATTTGGTTGGCCAGTGGAAAAGATCCAGCAGATTGCAGCGGATGTGAAGACTGAAGCTTTCAACAAGGAGATTCACGCTTACAATATACTACACATCTATCAAGCGCGTAAACCCCTAACTACGAATTGAGCATCAGGGATGGTCAAATTAGGTGCAAGAGTTGACAAAATGGTCGTCCACACTCTCTCCGGTGGTTGCGCGCACGCTTTGAATTGGAGGGAAGAAAACGAAGATCCATATTTACAAAAGAAAAGTCCAAAGAGACGGCCTTTTCCGAGGCCACCTTTATTCCGCCTTTACATTTCAGTTTCCATTTTTCATTTTTCCCCCCTCCCACAAATTTTTACGGCTTAGAAAAGCTAAAAAGGGAGGAGGGTGGGAAGCTACCGGATCATGCTGTCTCAATGGCATTCTCTAGCCCTTTTTATATTATTCCCCCCTTGAGAAATCAGCAAACAACCTGCATCCGTCATGAAATATGAGTTCCATTGCTACATCGGGACCCAAAAAGAGTTTACCTAAGCCCTGAGTTTAAGGGTAATGGCATCCCCACAGAGGCTGGACTGAGGGTTATAAAATCAGAACTGCGTCGGGGACTTCAAATATACGATTTACAGCCTGACTTCGCATTATTCACTGCCCCTTTTTACGTGGATGAGCATTTTTAGCTACCGATGAGGTGTTCACAGACTGGGCATGTGCATATATCACTTGGACCGAGAGCGCCGAAAAATAGGCAACGAATTTGTGGACGTCAAGAGGCAGGGAGACCAGGGGAGGAAAGAAAGGTCATAGTCATAACGGATATAACGGACTGAGGTTTGAACCAGGTAGGATTGACCACGAGCTCATGCACGATTTTCATATATGCTATGGAAAAGGCTGTAGGTGGTTAACCCGTTTTGGACCCTCCTCTCCAAAAAAGAAACATAAATATCCTGGAATTTCCAACCATTGTGAAGTGTCATAATTTTAATACCTTTCAAATATAGCCTTATTTATCCAAATTGGGGGCAAAAAAAAAAAAAAAAAAAAGGAAATATAAGTTTTGGATTTTTTTTCTTATTACCTAGAATCTTTTTACTAAGCTAGACCGAAAGCCTACAAAATGATATATACCATGAGCTCCAAACGCCAAGTGGGAGCTGTCCTAGCAAATGCTCTAAGCTAGGGACGGATGAAAAAAAAAAGAAAAGAAAACGAAGTAAGGGAGGAAGCTTAACGTCAGACTACCGTCGTCGGCCCTTTTGACCTCGTGTAGGACCACTTTTCCCGTTGGTGTTACAATCTTTCTCACCATCTCCATTGACATTCAACCGATCTCGGCCAGCACCGGGACTACGCCGTCGCATTGTGCCTGGACCCACTGTAACGATATCTTCTTCACTTTCGCTGTCAGAGATATCTAAAAGTACAGGCATTCGGAATGATTCCATCTCCTCATCAGCGCCGCTCTTCTGCGGCTCGATCGTGAGCACGTCAGGCTCCTCGTCTTCTTGATCTAGACGACGTTGGTGAATTTCCTCCGCTGGGTGCATGTCAAATTCATCTTCTCGCTCCATGTACACGACATTTTCTTCTACCTCGCCGAAATCAGGTGCCAAGGCGGACCACTTTTGGGGTGTGACAATCGACCATGTATAAATACATCCTGATTCTAAGCCACAGGCGACTACCATCGGCCGGGAGGGATGCCATTCTACCACCCCTAATTCTTCACGGGGCCCCTCAAGGATCTTGACAAGCGAGCCATGACTTCGTTCCCAAACGTAGATGTCGGGGTTCATGAAGGTGGATGCGGTGACGAATTCACCTGTCGAGGAAAATGTGACATGATTCCAGCTTAGTCGGTTGACCACGTCTTGGAACTTATGTTCTACCTGAAGTTTGATGTTGGTGGGCTCTAGATCGATGCCTAATTGGGAGAGGTCAGGCATGACAATGGTTCGGATTACTCGATCTGAGCTATTGACGAGAAGATCCCGGCCATTACTTGCGAGACGAAGTAGTATTATCACGCCATTGCAAAGTCGAGTCGAGTGGATTGTGGTACAGGTTTGTGTTTCGATAATATTGATCCAGCCCTTCGAGGTTCCCGCGATAATATGGTTTCCTAACGCGGTGAAGATGGTTACACACGTCGAGTGCTTCGCATCCTGGGCGGCTTGTTTTGCAGCGGCAGCGGGGTCAAGTTCTTCGTTCTTAGGAGGGGGAGGACGGAATGGTGCGGAAGGGATGATACGTTTGATGGGTTTGGGGGACGAGATATCGACAAGAAGGGGTTGATCTTCGAATAGAGAGGCCACAAATAGTAGACTGGATCGGATGAAGCATTAGTACGTAAGATCTAGACTCTAGAAGGAAAGAAGTTCAGGAATTGAAAGGAGCCTTACTGGTTATAAGGATGCAACTCTGCGATATATACAGGGGCCTCAAATCGGACCGTCCGGACTCGGGAGCCATCCTTCAGGTCCCATAGAATACATTTCCAATCTTGTGATGAACTAAGAAGATATCGGCCATCCCGAGACCAACTACATATTTATTGGATTAGCTTTTGCCCGACAACGGGAACGGTGGTATAGGTGGACGGGGAGGAGGCTGCATGGTACCTACCTTAAGGATTGGATTTGCCGAATGTGGCCCCTTAGCTTGCGTGCAACCCCATTTGTTTCAACATCAAAAATAACCACTGTGCCATCTACCTGTGACCATGATAAGCATAACCCTCTTAAATTCGTTCGCGCAGCCGATCAGAAACTAACCCGTCCAGATGCTAGATAGTCTCCTTTGCGATTGAACCGAAGACAGGTCGCGTGCCCACTCCCTGTTCAAGTCAGAATGATTTTCATGAGGTGAGGAGAAGGTGAAGGCACTTGGGATTATGCTAGGAGGTTACCATACTTAGTTTCTCTGTGAGTGTATCTGGGTAATCCTGGGCCAGGACAAAGGGATCAATAAGGGAAAGATTCATTGCGCGCGAAATGACTAAAATATAAGTGACAAGAAAGGTGAGGTGGATATGAGAAATAGGAGAAGGAAAGGAATTAAATTCCTAGCCTGGAGAAGAGGCCAGGAGGAATAACTAAGAGAGCAAACATCCAGCACCCTTAATGCCTTTTGGTGACTTGTTGATTCTAGGTATTTTATCTGGCAGCGGGGAGACTTCCATTCTTCTTATTTTACATAATCATTGAGCTGATTATGAAGAATTGGAACCTGGGGTGGCGGGCGGTGAGGCCAATGTTTAGAATGCACTAACTGAGACCCACCTAAACCATCTTCTCAGAGCATGTGATTGGTGGAATGTAGAGAAAGGCTGATATCTGCCTGGTGATGAGGCTAGCGTGAATGACTTTTAGATGACCCGCGCTAAGACTGGGCTGCGGCTTAGAAAACTCGTGCCCCATCGGAGACCAACCTGACGTTCAACCGTCTCCCTTTCATCACCTCGACACGCTACCTACCCATCGACCATCGCCCCCGATCATCGCGTTTTTCATCGCGATATCATCATCAGAGCTAGATAACCGCCGACGTCGATCGTGACCCTCTTTTTCTCGCCCTTTTCGGAGCTTCGCGCAGTCGGTGGACAGGGTCGCAGGCGCCCTCGTGGCAAGGGCTGCCAGAGGCCTCACCCGGCCATCTGCTTGCAAATTCTTTCTTTATCGCTTGTTTCAACTTGACGATTAACATAATAGTACCATAGAAATCACTTCTCGTTGGGGTTTTAACACTCCCTTTTTCTCTCCGATCCGCTGACCGCGTCCTCTTCTGACTTGACGTATCTTCGCGACAATATCCATCATCATGTCGAACGTCTTCTTTCCGTACTCCAAGGCGCCTTTGCGCACCATCAAGGAGATCCAATTTGGCCTCTTCTCTCCAGAGGAGATCAAGCGGATGAGTGTGGTTCATGTTGAATACCCGGAGACGATGGTTTGTTTTCTTCCCGGATTTTCTCCACTTTGTGGCTCAAGAGGACTGCACTGATGCCTTCTAACACGAGTGTATCACCAATAGGATGAACAAAGACAACGGCCAAGGACAAAAGGTCTCAACGACCCGCGCCTGGGAACAATCGACAGGCAGTGGAACTGTGAAACCTGTGAAGAGGGTCAGAAAGAGTGCCCCGGACATTTTGGACATATCGAGCTTGCAACTCCAGTTTATCATATCGGTAAGTCCAGAACTTGTTGAGGAGGTATACTATACTGTCTTCTGGACACTAATTTTTCCTGCTAGGTTTCTTGACTAAAATTAAGAAATTACTTGAGACTGTCTGCCACAACTGTGGCAAGATTAAGGCCAACACGGTTAGTCATCCCTTATGGGATGGCAAAGCTATTGCGGCAGATTTTTGCTAACATAATGCCAGTCTGATTCAAAGTTCCTAGAAGCCCTTCGGATGAGGGATCCAAAGCGACGCTTCGACCATATCTGGCGACTCTCGAAGGATGTCCTAATTTGCGAGGCGGACCCTCCCCCAGACGAGGATGAGCCTTTTTCAAAGGAAAGCTCTAAACCTTTAAGGCTGCATGGTGGGTGTGGCAACGCCCAGCCAACGATCCGAAAGGAAGGAATCACCTTGGTGGGAACGTGGAAGCCGTCGAAGAGCATGATGGACGAGATGGATATGCAGCAGCCGGAGAAGAAGACTATCACCCCCCAGATGGCGTTGAATGTCTTCCGTAATATTTCGCACGAGGATGTTCGGATTATGGGGTTGAGCAATGACTATGCTCGCCCGGAGTGGATGATCATAACAGTTTTGCCGGTCCCTCCACCTCCCGTTCGTCCCAGTGTGCTTGTTGGTGGCAGCACCAGTGGCCAACGTGGTGAGGACGATTTGACTTACAAGTTGGCTGAAATCGTCCGAGCCAATCAAAATGTTCAACGCTGCGAGCAAGAAGGCGCACCAGAGCACGTTGTGCGCGAGTTCGAATCCTTGCTACAATATCACATTGCTACCTATATGGATAATGATATTGCCGGTCAACCAAAGGCTATGCAGAAATCTAACAGACCGGTAAAGGCTATTCGCAGTCGCCTGAAGGGTAAGGAAGGTCGTCTAAGACAAAACTTGATGGGAAAACGTGTAGATTTCTCGGCGCGTACCGTTATCACGGGTGATCCGAACTTGTCCCTGGATGAGGTCGGTGTCCCGAGGAGCATTGCGAGAACTTTGACCTACCCTGAAGTTGTGACACCATATAACATAGAAAAGTTGCAGCAACTGGTTATGAACGGCCCGAATGAGCATCCTGGAGCGAGATATATTGTGAGAGACAACGGTGAGCGTATCGATCTTCGTCATGCCCGAAGAGCCGGAGGACAGCAGCTGTTATATGGATGGAAGGTAGAGCGCCATATTATGGATGGTGATGTGATTTTGTTCAATCGTCAGCCTTCCCTCCACAAAGAGTCTATGATGGGTCATCGTGTCCGCGTCATGCCATACTCTACCTTTAGGCTTAACTTGTCCGTCACTACTCCCTACAACGCTGATTTTGACGGTGATGAAATGAATTTGCACGTGCCTCAAAGCGAGGAATCTCGTGCGGAACTCAGTCAGCTTGCCTTGGTACCAATGAACATTGTGTCACCGCAGCGAAACGGACCGCTCATGGGTATTGTTCAGGATACTCTTTGCGGAATCTATAAGATTTGTCGACGCGATGTCTTCTTGAATAAGGATCAAGTCATGAATCTGATGATGTGGGTTCCTGATTGGGATGGAGTGATCCCGCCCCCTGCTATTCTGAAACCCCGACCTAGGTGGACTGGAAAACAGATGATCAGCATGGCCCTACCTTCTGGCCTTAATCTTCTACGTGTTGAGAAAGATGGCTCTCCACTTTCAGAAAAGTTCTCTCCTCTAAATGATGGCGGTCTGCTCATCCATGGTGGACAGTTGATGTACGGAATGTTTTCTAAGAAGACTGTGGGTGCTACCGGTGGAGGTGTTATTCATACCATCTTCAATGAATATGGTCCACCAACCGCAGTTGCTTTCTTCAATGGTGCCCAGACTATTGTGGGCTATTGGTTACTCCACAACGGCTTCAGTATCGGAATTGGCGATACAATTCCTGATGAGGTCACAATTCAAAGGATTGAGAATTGTGTGCGGGTCAGGAAGCAAGAGGTTGAGTCGATCACTGCTAGCGCTACTGAGAATACTCTCGAACCTTTACCTGGTATGAATGTACGAGAAACCTTTGAGAGCAAAGTTTCCCGTGCCCTAAACAACGCCCGTGACGAAGCTGGTAGCGAAACAGAAAAGAGTTTGAAAGATCTCAACAATGCCATTCAAATGGCGCGCTCAGGATCAAAGGGTTCAACCATCAATATTTCACAAATGACTGCCGTTGTGGGACAGCAGTCTGTGGAGGGCAAGCGTATCCCTTTTGGTTTCAAATATCGCACCTTGCCTCATTTTACAAAGGATGACTATTCCCCGGAATCCAGAGGCTTCGTTGAGAACTCCTACCTACGTGGATTGACTCCAACTGAGTTTTTCTTCCACGCTATGGCTGGTCGAGAAGGTCTTATCGATACTGCTGTCAAGACCGCCGAAACCGGTTACATTCAACGGAAGCTAGTTAAAGCCCTCGAAGAGGTTATGGTCAAGTATGATGGCACAGTCAGGAATTCCTTGGGTGATGTAATACAATTCATCTATGGAGAAGACGGTCTTGACGGCGCGCATATTGAGAACCAACGAGTGGACATCATTAAATGCTCTGATGACCAATTCCGGGATCGTTTCCGCATTGATCTTATGGATCCTGAGCGAAGCTTAGGTCCTGATGTCCTGGAGCAGGCCAATGAGATCGCTGGTGATGTCGAAGTCCAAAGGTATTTGGATGAAGAATGGGAAGATCTTCTAAAGTCTCGAGCTTTCCTCCGAACTGTCGTAAAGGAAGATGAGGAAATGATGCAGCTTCCAATCAACGTGCAACGTATTCTCGAAACTGCTCGGACCACATTCAGAATCCGCGAGGGAACTATTAGCGATTTGCATCCTGCTGAAGTCATTCCACAAGTTCAGTCGTTGCTTGATAGGTTGATGATCGTTCGCGGTAGTGACCCGATCTCTCTAGAAGCCCAGGAAAATGCCACTCTGCTGTTTAAGGCACAGCTACGTAGTCGTCTTGCGTTCCGAAGATTGGTTACTGAATATTCGATGAACAAGCTTGCATTCCAGCATGTTCTTGGAGCAATTGAGAGCCGATTCGCCAAGGCTGAGGCAAGCGCTGGTGAGATGGTTGGCGTTCTTGCCGCTCAATCTATTGGTGAGCCAGCTACACAGATGACATTGAACACCTTCCACTTTGCTGGTGTTTCGTCGAAGAACGTCACTTTGGGTGTGCCTCGTCTAAAAGAAATTCTGAATGTCGCTACTAATATCAAGACTCCCTCGATGACAGTCTATCAGGAGCCTCACAAGACTCACAACAAGGAGGGTGCTAAGCACTTGCGAAGTGCTGTTGAACATACTAGCCTCAGATCAGTTACTGAAGCGACTGAGATCTACTATGATCCGGATATCCAAACCACAGTCATTGAAAACGATCGGGATATGGTTGAATCTTACTTTATTATTCCGGAAGATGTTACCGATGACGCGTCTCGCCAGTCTAAGTGGCTGCTTCGTATTATCCTGAGCCGACCGAAACTCCTGGACAAAGGCCTTACTGTGCAAGATGTCGCAGCAAGGATCAAGCAGGCCTATCCGAAGGATATCGCAGTTATCTTCAGTGATAATAACGCTGATGAACAAGTTATTCGAATTCGTCAGATCCAGGATTATAAGGAAGACGAGGATGACGATGATATCGAGTATGACGTGACGCTTAAGAAGTTGGAGCAGCATCTTTTGGACACCTTGACTCTGCGTGGAGTTCCAGGAGTTGAGCGTGCTTTCATTAACGAGAAGAGTAAGGTCCGGGTCTTGGATGATGGGTCGTTATTTGCAAGCAAGACGGATCCGCTCTGCAAGGAGTGGGTACTTGAAACAAGCGGTTCTTCTCTTGGTGAGGTTCTGTCTATTCCTGGAGTTGATGCAACACGCACCTATTCAAATCAGTTCATCGAGGTTTTTGAGGTGTTTGGAATTGAAGCTGCACGTACTGCTGTCCTTCGCGAACTTACCCAGGTGCTTGCCTTCGATGGATCTTACGTCAACCATCGTCACTTGGCTCTTTTGGTTGATGTTATGACAGTCCGAGGATACCTCACACCGGTTACTCGCCACGGTATCAATCGTGCTGATAATGGTGCACTTATGAGATGTTCTTTCGAGGAGACCGTGGAAATCCTTCTCGAGGCCGCGGCATTTGGTGAACTTGATGATTGTCGGGGCGTGTCAGAAAATCTGATTTTGGGGCAGATGGCGCCTGCTGGTACGGGAGAATTTGATATCTACCTTGACCAGAGTATGCTGAACACTGTTGTATCGAACAATGCTCGTTTTGGAGTGATGGGTGCGCTTGGCGCTAAGGATGCTATCATTTCCGATGGTGCTGCGACTCAGTATGACACGGGCTCGCCTATGCAAGAGAGTGCATATATCGGTACACCCGATCCTGACTCAAATTTCTCCCCGATCCGCCAGGCGGGTGCTGAAACTCCAGGTGGATTCACCGAGTACCAGCCTGGTGGAGGCTTCCCAGGTGGCTTCAGCCCTGCAGCTACAAGTCCAGCCGGTTATTCTCCGAGCAGCCCCTTCAGTGTCAATCCAACGTCACCTGGCTATTCTCCAACGTCTAGCTACTCCCCTACATCTCCTGGTATGGGTATCACGAGCCCTCGTTTTATGACGTCCCCAGGGTTCTCGCCAGCCAGCCCATCATTCGCTCCAACTTCGCCTGCCTATTCGCCTACATCACCAGCCTACGGGCAGGCGTCTCCGACATCTCCATCATATTCCCCCACTTCTCCCGGATTCTCACCCACCTCGCCGAATTATAGCCCTACATCTCCAAGCTTCAGTCCAGCATCTCCTGCATTTAGCCCAACTTCGCCTAGTTACAGCCCTACCAGTCCGGCTATTGGTGGTGCGGCTCGGCACTTGTCTCCCACTTCCCCAACTTCTCCGAAATACACACCTACCTCTCCTGGATGGTCGCCTACAAGCCCTCAGACGTATTCTCCAACATCTCCTAACTTTGCCGGCTCGCCGACGTCTCCTGGAGGCCCAACATCTCCTGGCTATAGCCCGACGTCGCCGGCTTTCAGCCCTACGTAAGTTTAACTTGTGGGAGCCTTACGCACTGAATTAAACTAATACGCTTTGTTAGATCCCCACGCCAGTGAAGTTATGCCTTAATACTTCCATGGCATTTGCTGTATCATTGTACTATCACTTCGCATTGAACCCTCTCAAAAAAGAAAAGAAACATTTTGCATCTTGTATTGCGGAATTGGTTGGTTATATTTTCCACACTTTGGGCATCTGCGGCCTTTTTTCTTTTCTCTTCCTTCCCCCTCTTCCTTCTTAATGTATGTTTTTCTTGTCATTTCCCTTTCATTTTCATGCTCTAGCCCGCATTGTTCTTTTTTACTAGTCTCCAAGCCAGCCTACTGAAATTGTGGATAAAATTTTATGGGTTGGTGATGCCTCACGTTTTTGTTTCTTATTCAGAAAGAACCTTGAATGGGAAGCATTTTCTTCTCTTTTAACTTTTTTCTTTTTATTTTTTTTTTTAGACTTGAAGACCCCCAATGGGTCGTCCATCCTGAATATGTGAGATGCGTCGGCCCTTGTTTCTTGACGTTGTTTCCCCTTAGTTTACATGGAGGAGATTGTTATGGAGTGTATTTTTCTTTTTTCTTTCTTTCTTTTTTTTTTTTTTTTCTTTTTAATCGCTGTTCTTTTTCCTGTACACAGTTTAGAACAGATAGGTTATGGATCAAAAAGGGGAAGGGGAGCAATAATAAAACCAATCTAAAAAAAAAAAAAAAACTTGAAAACTATTATTCATGTTGAAGACTACCTTAGGTACCTTGTAGTTATTCATCTGCCTATGATGTGTGGTGTGCATTGTCACGGATCTCGGCAAAATGAAGCTCCGCAGGGACAGGTGGCCCGACGCTTCTGGAGTTGGAGCTTCATACTACATCATCTTCAGGTACATCTCATGGCCCACTTGATGTCACCGACGTGCTGATAACCGACTGAGTCGCCATGCGTTTCTCATTATTTAATTTTATCAAATTCTTTCAGGCAACATGAAGAACATATGGCTATGGCATCTACTACCCTTGGCGCTTTGTGAGTTGTTACTCCCCGCCCTTGTGCTTGACGGGGGTGACGCGATAGAGACTGATATCAGCAACCTATCATCCAGTGCTCCTGCAGGCGTTTGTAGTTGAATCTAAGGATTCTCCTGGTAGAGAATCTTCATCAACAGATATTGTCCGTGAATATATTCGGTCTTCTGATACCCCGGAGGCTTCCAACATTCGCCCGAATGGTAAGAGAAAGCGTGGGATTTGTTTGTTGTGCTTGTGGCTGACAGCTATTGATGCCAATATTTATGATTAGAACACGTGGAAGCTGCCTTGAGAATTCTCCAGGAGGCCCAAATCCCTGTCACTTCACCACCTGATAAACCATCTGGTCTCCTCGGTAACTCCTGGTATTATGCACAAGAAGTCTTTCGAATCCTGTTTATCAACGGCCCGTCATCAGATGGCACAACCCGGAGGAAAGTTCATCCAGAAATCGTGAAAGCTGTGGATGAACTCAAAATTGCAGCGTTGGAGGACAACAACCCTGACGCCATGTTTCTGCTAGCAGAGATGAATTTCTACGGCAACTTTACCCACCCCCAGGATTTCAAACAGGCATTCCGCTGGTATCAAAATCTAGCCTCATTGAATGGCAACAGCACGGCGCACTATATGCTTGGCTTCATGTATGCTACGGGAATTGGGGGTGGGGTTGAACGCGACCAGGCCAAGGCGCTGTTATATCATACATTTGCGGCAGAGGCAGGAAATACAAGGTCGGAGATGACACTTGCATACCGCAATCATGCTGGTATTGGTACACCGAGAAACTGCGACCAAGCAACGTACTACTATAAGAAGGTGGCGGATAAGGCTATCGAATATTACAGATCGGGACCGCCTGGCGGTTATAGCATGGTCCGAGAGGCATACCATTGGGCTGATGAGGAGGGTGGAGTATATGGCGAGGGTGCAAGTGTTTCTAGCTCCGGACCAAACGCTCTGCGTGAGACACAATCTGGTGCCGAAGCTAGTTTGGAAGATGTCTTGGAGTTTATGGATCTCATGTCCCGAAAGGGTGAATTAAAGGCCACCTTTAACCTCGGTAAACTGCACTACGAAGGTGTAAAGGGAATGCCAAAGAATTACCGCAAGGCAATGAAATATTTTAGACAGGTCACCAAGCGTTACTGGAACAAGGATGGTTCCGTCAACCCAAACCACCCGATGGGTATTGAAAAGTTAGCTTCAAAAGCTGCAGGGCATATTGGGCTGATGTACCTGCGCGGTGAGGGTGTGGAACAAAATTTTGAGACGGCTTATACATGGTTTAAGCACGGATTAGCCAACGCTGATGCGATCTGTCAACATCAAATTGGACTCATGCATCTTAATGGATATGGAGTGCCGGAGGATGCTTTCAAAGCCTCGTCGTTTTTCAAGGCGGCCGCCGACCAAGACCACCCGGCCTCGGAGACCCGTCTCGGCGCCTTGTTCCTAGACCAAGGGGACGTTGCAACAGCGACAAAATATTTCGAGCTTGCTGCACGTTTGGGATCTATGGAAGCTTTCTATTATCTCGCGGAACTAGCTAACAATGGGGTCGGCCGGCCAAGACATTGTGGACTGGCGGCATCGTACTACAAAATGGTTGCTGAGCGGGCCGAAGCCATCCACTCCTCTTTTGTTGAGTCCAATAATGCTTACGAAAGTGGTGAAAAGGAACGAGCGCTTATCCCAACCCTTATGGCCGCAGAACAAGGATATGAATATGCTCAGGCTAATGTTGCATTCATCCTCGACGAGCAGCGTTCCTTATTGTCGTTAGACTCAATACTTCCTATATCTAAGAAAGCTCGGCCTTCACTACTTCGGAATGCTGCTTTGGCCTTGATCTACTGGACTCGATCAGCCAAGCAGTCGAATATTGACTCGTTGATCAAGATGGGAGACTACTACCTGAGTGGCACAGGTGTTCAAGCGGATGCGGACAAGGCATCGACTTGCTATAACGCTGCAGCTGAGGTTCACTACAGTGCGCAGGCGTATTGGAATCTCGGCTGGATGCATGAAAATGGCATTGCTGTTGAGCAGGACTTTCATATGGCTAAACGATACTACGACCTAGCACTGGAGACAAGTGCTGAGGCTTACCTCCCAGTGAAGCTGAGCCTGCTTAAACTACGGATGCGGAGTGCCTGGAATAAACTTACGAATGGAAAGATCAATTCTATTCAAGAAGATGAAGGTACAAAGTCTACCCTTCTTTTTTTGAAAAATTGATGTTCTAAGAAACAAAACTAACCATATATCACAGAAACGAAACCTCGACGTACCTTAAAAGAGTGGATTGCAGCGTTTATTGAGAATGATGAAGAAGAGGAGGCAAATTACCGTGCACAGATGTACAAACGCGCCGAGGAAGATGAAGATGATTTTCTCTCGGGCAATGATGCGCATCGCCTCGATGACCGCCATGATACTGACTATTACGATGACCTAGATCTTGATATCGACGAAAGTGTCTTGGAGGGATTAATAATTCTTATGCTAGCCGCGACTTTGTTGGTATTGGTCTACATGAGACAACAGCGAAACCGACAGAGACCAAACGATAACCCCAATGCCAACCCAGCACCACCCAATGGGAATGATCGGGGATTTTTCCCTCGTCCTGGGGACCCGGATTTTGCTCAGTGGGTAGCTGGTGGAGTTGGCCATTAAATTAACCAGGGACGCCCTTTTCTTTGATTGTACATGGTGTATTTTATGATAACTGGGCTTTACTCCCAAGATAGATTTCCTTCCTTTTATTGACTCCTTGATTCATATTCCGTAGCGAGCCCCTTAGGAGATTAATATTATCTTAGCCAAAAAACCTCAAGCTTTGTACTTGATTTGCTTTTTGTGGGGGTTCTTGATTACACTATCGATAAGCATAACTCTATTTTGCCTGGGCATTTAAATTGCCGAGCACCACGAGTTACTCGTCAACATCCAGCTCCCCCCGATGCTAAATTAAACCCAGGATGCTAAGAAAGGAATTTTAATTGTCATGTAATCTAATACGTCTACTGGTTGCCATACACGACTATGGATTCTCTCAATCTCAATCGAAAACGGCGACGTGTGGAACAATCCGCTTTGGCACTTTCAAAGCCATTCAAGTCCCCTCTGCGCCGACCAGCACAAACATCCACCTCCAACGGCGAGGAAATAGCTTCGCCATCACCATCGACAAATCTCGATCATGCAAATAACAGAAATGGACAATATATTTCCACATATATATCCAACTCCACCCCCGGTGTTGACAATACGTCGCTTATTATGGCACCATCGGCTCCTGCTGGTCGCAAAAGAAGGATTCTTGGCGAACAGCTTTCAGCACCTACAAAGCAGTCTCTATCGGTGGATTCAACCATATCAAGTCTACAGAGGCAGCTACGAGAGTATCAAACACGACTTTTGTCTCTCCGTTCCGAACTAGATACCGTGCAACAAGCTCTTCGGATCGAAACATCTAACAGAGACGAAGAGCTGGAGAAGCTGATTACAAAATGGAAGAATGTGAGTCAGAATGCAGCCGAGGAGGTTTTATCTGGTGCGCAGGAACGTATTCAACAGATGGGAGGGCTTAAGATATGGCGGGAGCGGACGAAGAATGACGCTGCTCGTTGGGAACAGGAGGAGGTGACATCCTGGTTCGGTAATTTGGGACCCGAGGTGGATGAGTACGAACTGGAGGCTTGCAGGGCCGAAATAAGGTATCGGGGAGAAGTAATTGAGGAGGATGAAAGGCATAAGGATGAGGATGATGTAGAGCCTCAGGTAGGTTTGAAACCCTCACCGTCATGCCTTTTTTGGTTCAAGTTACCGAGACTAACTAACTCTCTACTCGAATCACGCGATAGGAATTTACAATGGATATGATGTTAAAGTCATTGAATATTGAATTGAAGGCGATCGGGTACGATCGGTCTACACAGAGCTGGGCTAAGGAGTGACTGACTATGGCCTTTTTTTTTTTTCCCGCATACCATCCCACTACATACTTTTTTTTAAAAAAAATTTCATGTCAAGGGAGTATGTAAATCATTTTCAATTTTCCTTTGCAAAAACTTTATTCATATGTGCCATTGTATGCATAACTAATGCCAACAAGAATGCTATCCTCTTGTCCGAATCTGCAAGGGTGTGTGTGCCTCCTAGTTGCTGTGACATAAACTATCGGTGGAAGTGAACAGTAAAGCCTATAGTAAAATCAATTTGCCAGCGGACAAGCCATTGATGAGGTGTACCACAAGAACAACCATCGTCTGATTGGAAGCAGGACTTGTCCAGCGAGCCCACGTGTTGTCACGAGCTGACACGGGATATGAAGCTGTCACGCTCCATCGGTTTCCATCGACCCTCATCTCGACCGGGTTACCATTAATGTAACAGGTAAGGCTCTTCAATTCGGAGTCTTCATTCAATTTCAAAGAACCTTGGACTTTAATGGTCACTATCAAATCATCAATTGTCTTGGACTGGCTCTCAACCCCAATTTGTGCGATTCCTGCAAGACGGCTATCAACAATCTTGTGAATGGCATCGGAATCTAATTCAGGCACAAGTGGGGGCGCAACACGGTTGTTGGTTGCTTCTTCAAAAGCATAGGCGTACTGAAGGAGGTTGGTATCCTCGTATGCTTTCCCTGCAAAAGTCAAGTTTACCGGCATTTTCGTATCTTCCATAATTCCCATAGGGACAGAAATGGTAGGGACACCCAGGTGACGAATAGCTTGGTTCCCATTGGAATACTTGACGCCGTTTGTCCAGGCAAACAAGGAAGACTTCTCGTCCTTGTCCGCATCCGCACGCCCGACATCACCGTTGGCTGGAAACACTACAACATCTAGGGCTTCCTTCTCCATCCACTCCTCCAGTGTTTCCTTCCGCGCATTCTCCAGAGCTTTCAAGGCTTGCTCCATACCGGCGATTTCGAAGATAGAATCAGGTTTAGTTTTGGAATACTCGACTATCTCGTTCCACTGAAGCGCATTTGACGCGAGAGGGTTTCCGCGGAGAGAACCTGGGGCAAGAGGAAAGATAGTATCGGGGTCTACGCAAACCAGTGAATCCAAACCCGGCTGGGCGTTGGCAACCAAAAAGTCATCCCAAGCATGAGCCACCACATCGCATCTTTCCTTGGCTCTCCAGTCCTCTGGGAGACCCTTGACCTTCGCTAATCTACCTAGATGTATCTCGGCTTCGTAGATGTTGATGAGAGGGAAATCAACCTCAACCACTGTGGCACCACATGCTTCCAGAGATTGCTTTGCAGATTCCCAAAGTTTGATAATGGAAGGCCTGGTACAGATTTTGTGGGGAAGGGAATCATTCGAATTGATAAACATAGACGGTATTCCCACTCGCTTACCACGCAGTGAGGTTTTATCCTCAAGCTCCTTGAACTGTCGTGGCCGTAGAGTCTTGACTGACGGCAGGGGAATTATCTTTTGTTCGTTCCAAAAGTCTCCCTTAGGGTTCTGATCGGTAACAGCTAGGACATCAAGGACTGAGAAAAGATCGGCCATAGTGCGGGTGTGAGGCACAAGAACGTCACACGTGGGGTACAGGGGCCATACTCCTCTCAGGGGTAGCAGCCCTCTGGAAGGTGTATAAGCAACAATGGAATTATTTGATGCTGGTGACCTTCCCGATGACACGGTTTCAGTGCCTAAACTAAAGGCACAAAAATTTGCAGCAGTAGCGGTGGCCGAACCATTCGAAGACCCAGATCCATATGCCGCCGTTAAATATTCCAAATTGTATGGGCTTTCAGCACGGCCGTATGAGCCACGTTGCATCCCTCCATACGCCATTGGGGGCATATTTGTTCTTCCCAGCAGGACTGCCCCCGCATCTCGCAGGATTTCCACACACGCTGCATCTTCCGTGGCTATGAGATCCTCAAATGCTGGAGATCCGCAAGCTACTGTCATCCCCTTTACTTTAATACTATCCTTAACAAGATAAGGAATGCCTTCAAGTGGCCTGACAGGAAGCCCCGCAGCTCTTCGTGCATCGGATGCTTCGGCTTCTTCAAAGACCAGTGGATTTATAATAGGAATGGCGCTCAGAGTCAGACCAGCTGCATCATATACACTGATTCGGCGCAAATATCGTGCTACTAGCTCAACGCTTGTAATCCATCCCGCAGCTAGAGCCTGTTGAAGCTCCGAAATGCTAGCGTCGATGAGATTCAAGGGTTGCGATGTCTATCCAAGAATTAGTCAGTATCGGACTTCCGACTTGCACATTATTATCTCATTTTTGGAGAGCTTACAGGTTCCATAGTGAATAGTCTTGCTTATCATTTATCAGATAAGCGATCCAAGAGATAACCCCTCCTCTAGTTCAATTAAAGGTACTATCTAAAGCAGGGTTTAATAAACACATGCGGCCGGCAAAGAGTTTAAGTGTTTTAAACGACTCCAACACCAGGAGTTTAGCCCAGACTAACTCTGAGGCAAAGTTTGGAATCTCATCTTGGATTGGATTCTCTTTCCTCAAACATTTGGCGACTCCAAAATCTCTGAAAACAAGCTCCACAATGAATAACGTTATCAAATGATGTGAAGCTGTTACCATTTCTTTTACAATAATGGCTTGCTCCCGATCGTCCAATCAATGCAATACCCCAACTGGACCGCCTCAAAATACGAGCTAGTCTCCAGCCAAGAAAAGATATGGTGACTTGATCATCATTTTAGCTGCTGTTTCGGAACCAGACTTTTGAATCCTGCCGTGTTCTCGTGTGCTTATTGGTCGGAAGGACCGACACAAGCGATAACCGGAAAACGCCCCGACTGTCCGTTTCTGTAGTGGCTGCCGCAATAGGGCCAATATCAGAGGGCCAAGAAGTCGCAGATAACATTTGAGCTTCAGTACTGTAGTATCTAGTGCTAGCATGCAAGGTGTGCCTGGGCTGATGATCTGGCAAGGACACCATAAAATGCGATTGGAGTAGTATTGTAGATAGCGAGGCCGAGCGAGTATTTAGTTTAGCTTACCTGTCCTCAGGCTGTCGACGCTCAATTGCGTTGCCACATTTTATATATTTTTTAATCTATCGCCATGTCTGATATCAATGATGTCAAAGCGGAGGCTGCGAGCTTGCCCCCCAGCGTGGCCGTTGGGAAAAATGCAGAAGTGGGATCTGGGGATATTGGTGCTGGGCTCTTTGCGGAGGCGGACCAAATATCGCCAGAAGAACTGGAGATCGAAGGCGCCGAAGTGCGCAAAATCCTGGACAAGCGCATTCTACCGATGGTAATCAATTACGTACCATATTGACTCTTTAGAAAAACTTATTACTAACGCAAAATACCTACTTAGCTATACTTGACGTATTGCATCCAATTTTTAGGTAGGAATACCAAAAATCTATCTTGCTCCGATTTTTGCTTGAGAAAATGGCTAACATATCTCTGTGGTCACAGACAAACTCTCTCTCAACTATGCCTCCGCCTATTCCCTGATCCCAGATCTAGGTCTGGAGGGTCAGCGGTACTCATGGGTTGCTGCGATTTTCAACTTTGGATATCTCTTTTTTGCCATTCCCTCGAATATTTTGATCCAACGCTTGCCGCTCGCGAAGTACATGGGATCTGTACTTATTCTCTGGGCAGGCCTTGTTATTGCAACTGTTGGAGCAAAGAATTATGCTGGGATGCTGGTACTTAGATTTATTCTGGGAATGGCGGAAGCATGCGTTAGTCCTTGCAGTAAGTATCTTGTTTATTTCTTCCCTTTCTTTCGTTTTTCCTTTGAGCCTAACAAAATTAGTGATGAACTTTACATCCATGTTCTATAAGCGATCTGAGCAACCGTTACGCATGGCTGTGTGGCTGTCTGCAAATGGGATGGCCACGATGGTTGGAGCGCTTTTGGGCTTTGGATTGGGCCACGTTCATAATACCTCGCTGAAAAGCTGGCAACTAATTTTTCTCGTGATCGGCTTGATGAACCTTGTATCCGGCATTCTTTTCCTCTGGGTCATGCCCGACTCCCCAAGCACTGCCAAATTTCTTACGCACAGACAGCGGATCATTGCAGTTCAGCGAGTGTCTGAGAACATGATCGGTGTTAAAACCAAAGAGATCAAGCCTCGCCAAGCCTTAGAAATTATATACGACATCAAGGTGCTTTGTGTCTTGGGCATTGGCATCGGTTGTGGTGTGATTAACGGTGGCGTATCCAACTTCGCTTCCTCTTTGATCAAAGGATATGGCTTCAGCGGTATCTATGCTACCCTCCTCCAGCTACCGACTGGAGCTATCGAAGCTGTTGTGGTGCCTATCTGCGGGCTGGTGTCAACTTATATCAAAGACTCCCGATGTATAGTCTTGGCAGTGGTCTGTCTGATCCCATTTGCTGGTCTACTAGGAATCAGATTCACAGACCTGGAACACCGCTGGACCCTAGTAGGCTGCACATGGCTCCAGTATATTATTGGAGCGCCAGTTATTATCTCCTGGAACCTTCTTTCGACGAATGTTGCTGGTCACACGAAACGATCTATTGCCAACGGCTTCTGGTTTACTTTGTATGCTGGTGGCAATGTCGCAGGCTCGAACATATTTTTTGCCAGGGAAGCGCCCCGTTACTATTCCGCCTTGGCAGGTCTTCTTGTCTGCTACGCAGGCATGATCGTTCTCGTTATGATCGCGTACGTGGCTATGAAGATTGAGAATATTCGTCGAGACCGCAATCTGACGGCGGAGGAACGTGCAGAGCAGCAAGAGGCAGCAGTTCTTGACGGGTTCAAGGACTTAACAGATATGCAGTCGAAGAATTTCCGCTATGCTCTTTGAACGGGAGTGGAAATAGAGTCTTAATTAGAAAGGAGTTTTTTTGGTTTCATCTCATCCTTTATATATCTATGTTCTTTCTCTTTTTCTACTCTTTTCTTCTTTTCCCTTTTTTTTTTTTTTTTCTTTAATAGTTCCGCAGCGGCGACATGCTTTCTCTAATGAGCTATGACTTGTATCTATTTATTTATTTTTGGTTAAAATAAACCATATTATTACAAAAATATATATGTTTCTATATGCCTCGGCATCACTGCCTATACTTAACTACGTAGGTACCTAGGTACCCACCAACCACACTGCAAGTTATGTTAGACAGCGGAGAGTCGAGAAAAAATAATAATAATAATAATTAGACATAACTTATAATAATATTTTCCTTCCATCCCCCCTTTTTCTTGTTTACAAAAATAACGCACTTTCTCCGGCTCTCTCTCTTTCTTTTTTTTTATGCATATGTGGGTGTAAGAATATTTATATGAAAATCACACAATCACTAGCTTTAAATATATGTAGTTTGTATGAATGTACAAGTCAAGTGATCATCACACCACTAGTGTTTCCCTCATATTACTGCCTACCCATGTATAAAACACACCCTCCGTGCCTGATGAGATATGGAAGCAAGTCCGTGCTAGAAAAGATGGGAACATTCAAAGTGGGGTTATTAATCAGGTATTCCTACATTATTAACAACATTACTAGGTAGTTAATTAACTAATAAACAACTTGGTTAAATACATATACATCTAGAGTATATCTGCATCCAAACAACCTTGTTCTTTTAATCTCTTCTGGTTAGTTTTGCCGTTTTTGGTATAGCCTCCCGATACTCCATCATCCCTGTCCTCTCAAGGAATATACATACAAAGGTACCTTGGTAGGTACTTTTGCCCTCCTGTGAAGCCTATTAACAATGTGCCTTGTGCGTACATACCGAGAGCAAGAGGCTAGTTTCCTATGAAATACCTAGCATTTGTTTTTGTCTTGACTGTGTAGCAAGCACTGTTGCAACATACAATTTAGGTCGGCACAAGATCCATGAAGCCAAGAGCATCAACCGCACTCTCGCGAAGTTTTGTTTATGTCCCATTCAAGTACTCCCTGGCTACCTGGCCCAAACAAAATGGGTCGCGGGATGGAGATCTGGTCAAGGGTACTATTTCGCTGTGAGGGTGCTGGGAATATGATCTATGCTTGATTAGGTAGAATAAAAGAGAGAGTGTGTGAAAGGGTTAGAATACAGTACCTTGGACTCCTTGAGTACCGGCATGCCATTACGATCCAAACCATAGTGCTCAGCTGTGCCTCGGACCCTGTGTTGAGTTACCAACCTTTTGCCATTTTAACAATAGTACCCTACCAGCATTCCCAGCTCCGCTCACAAGCCACAGGTTCATATCATCTTGTAGTCTGCTCCAGGACTCACTCCACCCGGTCTCGATCACGAATTTTGGCATACGGATGTTGTCTGATCGCAGAAAAAAAGTCTGGCTCCTTACGGGAGCCCACGCACGCGCCCTGGAAACATCTGAAGGCTTTAGATATCAGCAACAGTACTAGCACCAGCACACTCAAGTTAGATAAAATATACTTACTAGTTCCGACTCCGGGCCAAAGGTGTGACAGGGCAGTTGTGGTCAGTTGTTGAGTTGAAACCCATTTGAGTATCTGCTCATGCCACCACTTTTGAAGACAGTCGTGGATTTCTTCTAGCATCACACGAACCCAAAAGACCCTTCTGACTGAATCGTAATGTTTCCTAAAACAGCAAATTAATCTAGGCTCAGACAGTGTAGATCTGAGTGTATGTTCTCATTACCGGGCAGGTCTCTTGATGCTTTTGTTAAGATAGTCATCAATCTCCACCCCCCAATCTTCGGAAACGTCTGTATACACAAGCTCCCGATATGATGTTGTTTCTTTCATCAACTAGATAACATCAGCCTGAAACTCAAGCTATGTGGGGAACTGTTTTGCTGAGCTGATAGCCTCATGTGTCTCTGAGATTGATGACATGGTTGAAGAAAAGGATTAAGGAATTGCGGATTTTGGGGAAAGGAGCTGCAGAGGAATATTTGTTGGTGAATTCGTGCAGTGAGAAGTTTTCCAGTAGCACATCACATTTGAGGAGGCCATATGTTAGTAATTCACTTCCGCCTTTTTATTGCCGTATATCAAGGAAGATACATACTACCAGAGGGTAGACATTAACTATTATGTAGGGGGTCCTAAGTTCTCAATCATAAATTGAGAGCATCTACTCTACACATACATCTTAAGCAGAGTATAAACCTGAGTAAATACTCAATCAGCTACTACTAACTATTTTAAGTAGTCAATAAGTAAATAAAAATTAATTATTACGGAAGAAATGATGCCGTAAATAATTGGCCTCGGTAAGTATTCTCTATTTTCATAATTACTATAATAGTGCATATTTATCTAGGATAGGGAATAATGGACTATGTAATTAATTAATAGTTAATTAATCAATCGATCAATCAATCAATTGATTATTTTACCTTGTTAAATGGATGAAAAAAAAAAAAAAAAAAAAAAAAAAAAAGGGTAAAAACCAAAGGGAACGATCTAACTACTCCTTAGGTACTCATCATAATCATTGGTTGAGAAGCCTAGTTCACTCATACGGTCCTCCTGTACTTATGACGTGAACCCCAGGAAAATATCGGATGATCTTTTCTTTTTTGGGATTTGATCTAGCTGGGACTGGTTAGAGTCATGTTAGGTTTTTTCGGGGACTCCACGCGTGGCGTGACCCTGCCTGCGAAGTCAGGGGGTAAGACTGGGGGAAGGGGGAGGGTTTTTTAGATTAAATGTGAAAGGAACCCATGCTCAGCACACCTAAAACTAATGCGGTACTATGGAGAAGCTACGTACTTAATTTAACTAATGTGATGTAATGTGACCATGTGGATAACTAGCTCCCGGCTCTTTTATACGTTTCTCTCTCTCTAAACTTAATGGATAATAGGCTATGTGGAAAATAAGCAAAAAAAAAAAAAAAGGTTTCATTCCGGATGATAAATTTGTTTTGAGAGCCTTTTTTCTCTTCAATCTACCTAGAACCTAGCTAGGATGAGACCCTTTTGGGTCCATATTCAAAAAAACTAAAACCAAAATACATTCACGATTCAAATTCCCAGGAAAGAGAGGGAGAACTATCTTTTTCTACTCTTTCTGAATGTATTTAGCGAAGATATGAGGAAGGGCCTTCGCACTGGCCTTGGGGTATCGCTTTTGATCGTTCTCGTAGTCGACGAAAGTGACACCGAATCGAGTTTCGTAACCCTCGGCCCATTCGAAGTTACTGTTTGCTTTGATTAGCATTTTGGGTCTTGAAAATAATGACAAGGGAAAAAACATACTCCAGCAAACTCCATGCCATGTAAGCCCTAACATTGACGTTATCATAAGTGTAGGCATCAGCCATAGCGCCAATGTAGTCCTCGAAATACTTGACACGGAAATCGTCCTGAAGAAGCTCCTCAAGGGGGAGGTCATTCTCTCCCTTCAGAGAGGTTCCGTTCTCAGTGACATAAATCTTGGGCCGGCCATATCTGTCACTGAGCCATTTGAGGAGCTTGCGGAAGCCAATCGCAGAGGGGCGGAGCCAGGGTGACTGAGTCTCAGGGCCAATCCACTCACCGGCCTTGTTCTTAAGCAGAAGCTCTAGGTTACCCGCGATGTCAGTAAGTTCAGGCTCGCCAGTCTTGGCCTTGATGTAGTTGGCACAGTAGTGGTTCATGCCGTAGAAATCGTTGCTACCCTTCACAAGGGCGATGTCCTCGGGAGACCATTTGGGGAGACGATCACCCAGTTGCTTCTGCATGCTCTCGGGGTAGTGACCAAGGTAAATAGGATCAGCGAACCAAGAAATGGCGAACTCGATCTTGCGGTCGCAAGCTTCGACGTCAGCGGGATTCTCGGGATCCCAAGGTTCGGTCCAGTCACCTATAGAAAAATTTCCACATTGTTAGATTGGGGTATGGGAAATAAGGTGGGGGAGGGGAAGATCCATACCATTGAGTGTGATGCCAATCTCACCGCCATCACGCTCCTTGAATTCCTCGCGGTAGATCTTTACTGCAGCGCCATGTGCAACAAGGATGTTGTGGCCGACAATCCATGGCTCGGTTGAGCCATCGCCAACGGGGTTCCTGCTGCGGTCGCTGGTGCGGCCGGGGGCAAACTGGCCGACATTGTATCCGAGAACACTGCTGCACCAAGGTTCATTGAAAGTAATCCAGTACTTCACCTTTGGGCTGAGAGCAGTGAAAATAACACGAGCGTAGTTGGCAAAGTCGGCCACGAACTCCTCCTTGTTGAGCAAGCCACCGTACCGCTTGTCCAACTCATCGGGAAGATCCCAATGGAAGAGAGTGATGAGAGGAATGATGCCAGCGGCGAGTAGGTCGTCAACAAACTTGACATAGAATTGCAGACCCTTCTCATTAATGGGATCATTTCGGCCACCGAGGGGGATGACACGGGACCTATGACGTGCGAGAAAGCGTGGTCAGCTGCTTAAACTCGTATAGAGAATAGTGGGGAGGAAGGAACACCCACCAGGAGATGGAGAAACGATAGGCCATTGCGTTGCATCCTTTCAGCAATTCAATATCTTGGTGTGTACGGTGGTATGAGTCGCAAGCCACGTCGCCATTAGCTCCTCCTGCAATTTTACCGGGCTTTTTGCAGAAAGTGTCCCAAATGGACGGGCCGCGACCATCCTCATTGACAGCACCTTCAATTTGGTAGCTATTTTAAAAGTCATGTATTAGCCAGTGCCCAATTACTTTCCTCTTATGGGGCTATTCTCTCTATCTCGCTCTTTCACATAGAAAAATAGAGCGAAAGAAAAAGAATCTCGTTAAGCAGCATTCAAGAAGTCTCACCTAGCTGTGGCATAGCCCCAGAGGAAATCCGAAGGAAGATGAGAACCGCCTGCAGAACCCATGATTGCTTTGAATTTTCTATGTGTTTGGGTGTAGATGTATTGAAGGGAATTGTAAAGCTCTCTGTCAACTTGAGGAAAACCGCAAAGAGGACAATGGATAAATAACCAAGAGAGAAAGGGGGGAGAAGGATGAAAGGAAAAAATAAATAAATAAAAAAAAAGCACTCAAGCGAAAGGAATATTTAAAACACTGCCATCTTGAATTATTTCCCAATTCGTCAAGGGCTTCTCCGCATCGTCCAAATTGAGCACTGGAGGAGGAAAAAAGAGAGACTGTGTGTGTGTGAGTGAGAGGGGACGAGGGGGTGGTCAAGCGGGGTGGATGAGAGATGAAACGAGACACCGAATGAGCATTGATTGTATCGCGCAACCCGCTCCTGGCCCAACCACGAGACATTCCAGGGAACGACGGTTGCTGTTAACATGGATCCGGGCAATGAAGCTGGACGCCGAGAGAGATAGACAAGACAATAGTTTGAAGCTGGCGGGGCTGAGTGGCGGCTACACGGGCCGTTCGCCGTGTCCCAAAATGGAATAGTCGGAGTTATTCATGCTAATGCTTGGTTGAAAGAACAACTATGCGTTATTATGTCCCTAAATTGATGCTAATATCACTAATTAGAGCCTTTCATACAGGGCTGATCCTTTGATCCTATACCCATTATGCCAGTATATCGCTCGTAACTCCTCATAAAAACCAACGCTCATCCAGATATGTTCTTGTGTCCCAGAAAACCTTCCAAATCCAACACCCGATCCGTCCATCTCTTAAATGCATTTTTTGAAAAGATACGAAAGAAAAAGGGGAAAAAAAGGAAAAAAGAAAGAAACGACATGTGGGGAGGGAGAGGTGGGGGGGAGATGGAAAGTAGAAGATAAAATCAAGAAAAACAAAAAAAAAAGAGCGAGATGACGGGTAAACGTCCCGAAAGGTCCTTCAAGCTTAGGCAGCTTCCATCCCTTCCATTTCATCGGGATCAAGGTCATCTGTCTCATCCAGGGCAATCCCGCTTAGAGCTAGTTGTGAGCGCTTCAATTCCCTGTTAGGGCCCAACCCATCTTCCGCTCCTAGAGTCCCGACAAGCTCTAGCTCTGGCCCCGCAACAATCCGTCCTTCCGTATCAACTACTTCGCACAACTCGATCAAGCTCTGCCTACTAAGTGACTTGAAGCCATCGGTCCGAACAACCCGACCCCAATGACTAAGGCAAAACTGGGCGGCTCGACGCATCAACCATTCCTCATTCGTACGGCCGGCTCGATCCCATATGATCGCCGCGTTCTCCACATCCAGCTCCCGACCTAAACGGTTGACACAGAGCAGACGTAGCCTAGGCATGTCATAGAGGTTTGCCATCACAAGCATACCTGCCACATCAATGATGTCAGAGCAATATTCCGGATGGCCGGCGATGCTATCCGTGTACAAGTAGAATAGAAACGCACGGACGACAGAGTAGGGCTCTGGGATATGCATCCTCTTGGAATGATATTCGGCCATTTGCGCAGAATACAGTCGTTTGAAATGCGGCCACCTTAGTTGCAGGATAAGCTTGTGCACGTGCATAGGAGGGGAGGTGCTCGTATTGGGGGGAAGAAAAGCCGGTTGCGAATGGGCTAGAGACCCGTCTTCTGTAGTGTCATCCGGATATACATGGTCATCCGGATTAGCAGTAATTATGAAATCTGCACCGCTACCTGACTCTGGTGGTTGGTCGAAGGCCGATGACAAGTCCCCCCCCAAACCGGATAGTGGCCCCATTTCCGTTCTTCCTGAGATAGTGGCTCGTCTTGGATCGGGGGACAGGGCCGACATCTCGTTGCCTAGCAGACCATATCTCTCTAGATCGATACAGAGGAGCTCACTCATTTGGTTCTCATCACTAGTACCAGGGTTGGGACCGACTTCTAGGTTACATCCAAGCAACCAAGCTTTGGTTCCGCTTGCATTGACCGTGCAGTAATGCCATCGGTAGCCTGGTCTAAAAATTTCCTGCCCATCAGCCAGTCTCTGCCACCTCAGTGAATCAAGTTCTAAGGATGATAGGTTACAGTCATAGTTGCGGATGGTTTCGGTCGGGGTAATAAGGTCGAGCAGGACACCTGACGCAAACGCCTGGAAGTGAGTGCCAGAAAATAATGCGGGGACGTTGGAGCCCGATTTGAACTGAAGACAAGAGATAGAACCGGGGGCAATTAGCTTCCGTCGATTGGAATTGCGTTGAACACTTGCAGAATTGGCTGCATAGATGCTAGACCGGCCGGGAAACTGTTGCGCTGGGCTTGCTGCTGGGCTACTAAACAAAGTGTCTGGACCGTGAGTCATCCTGCCGAGCCTCATAGGAGAATCTATGGTACCTTGTGAAGGAGTCATTCCTAGAGCTGGAATGCCTTGGAGATCCAGCCACCAAATGTCAGTTGTTCGTTCCATGTCCGGATCGAGACCTCCAAAGATCCAAAGACGGCCGCCCCAAATCCAGGCGAGATGATCAAAGCGCGCGGTAAACTTCCATGATCGAGACCAGGTCCAGGTTTTCAAATCCAGGTACGACATGTCATCGAGGATGACATTGCTCTCCGAAGTTATTCCTCCAAGAACAAAAAGTTTATCCTCATATATGACGGCAGCATGGCGAGCCCTTCCTCGGGGGATTGGTCCACGAATTTCCGGCTGGGTCCAGGTAGAGGAAGGAATGTCGAAAATAACGATGTCCGACAGGTACTCACGGTGCTCATTTTCGCCTCCGAACACGATCAATTTGTCTCCTTGGTAGAGTGTAGCCGTGTGACCTAGAATTCACTTAGACTTGAAGGCCAAAAAAAAAAAAAAAAAAATTAAGAACAATGCAATGAGTTGGCTACTAAAAAGCATGCGGGTTGGAGGGGGGTGAGGTTTTCAAGATGGACCAACCCATGCGAACTCCAGGTATATCTCCATAGTTATCCACCAATTCCCACCGAAGCGTATTTAAGTCTAGTCGCAGGACGTGATTATAGACTATAAACATCGCAATATATTAGCTTCTGTAGAATTTAATTATTTATTTTACGAATGTGAAATGATTTGACGGTGGATAAATCACCAACCTTCATCGGTATACTGATCAAATCCTCCAAATGCATAGATCTGGTCATCATTGCAATATGTCACCGAGGCATTGACTAGACATGCAGGGACCTGCCCATGGGCCTTGCGAATGCTAGGACGGGAGTCTGCACTCCCACGACGACGACCAGTTGAACTCGTTGGCATAAGAAATGCGTCCTGAGGAAGGGTGGACGGCGGAGCGGAGGAAAGGCTCATAGTGGTCATTGGAGAAGAGAGGGTGGACGATCGGGGGTACAAAAGTGGGTCTCGGTGGAATTGGGACAAGCCCGGAGTGGATGCCGAAGCAGATGTGTTCCTACTATTGGAATGAATATTATTCCTCGATGTGGTTGTGGTAGTCGTTGCAGTCACAGGAGTGGAGGGCGGTTGCCACGCCATCCCAATCCCGAGGGTGCAATGAGGTCTGGAAAGGGGTGGGGGGTTAATATGTGAGAAGAATCAATAATGTGAAGACATGAGCAACAAGACTGGGTGAGGAGGGGAAAAATTATGTGATTTAATTTTCATCTAATGCAAAATAATCTGTTGATCTGAGGATCTTAAACTTTTTTTTTTTTTTTCCCGTCCTTTTTCTTATTTATACATGATGATTGAAATAGGCAGTGAGAACAGGAACCGTCAGAGTGGCGGAAGGCGGAAAGACGAAGGAAGGAAAAAAAAAAAAAAGGCAGAAAAAGGAAAAAATGCCAAGGCCGATCGACATCCAAAAAAGGATGAGCCGCACGTCATGTGGGAGCTTACCTGTTTAGGACTAGAATAAAAGCGTACCTCCAGTAACGGTTGCCATGGGAAAAAGCTCAGAACTATACTTCTGTGCTGTATTTATTCCCCTGGTTCACTGCGCTCCTTTCTCTTTTTTCCTCTCCCTACCCATCCTCCCACCGTTTCTCTGCTACAATATCCTATTCTTGCATTCCATATTGTCTCATTTTACCCCTGTCGTAGGCTGGCGTCAACATTGATGCTTCACTAAGCCCGACAACAAAAGCTTGAAATTGCTATTTCGTCCTTTCCTCTTAGAAGCCTATAGTTGAATATTGTCAGCATGGCTACTCCATTGGTATCTACTCCTGTGAAGACCCATCATGGGATCTTCTCAACTAAGATGGCTGGAGGCCGCATGCCTCTCACACCCTCTCCCCACACACGGAGAGGGAGCATCGCTTCCAACAACTCTTCCCCCTTCACTCCCCCCCGTCAGGACTCGGAAACGAGTCGGGAACAAGGCCGCTCTGTCTATGGCGGCAATCTTTCCTCATACTTCGCAAAGTCAGCAGTTTCACGGACATCTCGAAACTATCGCGAGTCTCCCAAGTCCAATATTGCTCGAATCCGCAAGTCTCCTAGGCATCTAGAACTGGGCGTCTCAGAATGGTCGCTGACAGGCACTGGCCCATCCTCAAATCAATCTCCATCAAAGGAACGATTGCGCAAGGAAGTCACCACTCGCACAAGGTCCGGAAAGACGACAGTGCGCATTGCCCATAATGCTGGAGACCGGTTCATTCCCAACCGGACCGCGAGCGAGGGACTCGCAACTGCAGGAGCTGCAAAGCCCGAAGAAAGCCAGCGCCCAAAAACAAGTGGGAGTGAAGGCTCTTCTGTCCTGGCTACTGCTGCCAGCGCTTTCGATATCGGTGGTCGTGGAACCGACGAGGACCTCACAGCTGCCCTCGAAAACCTTGGCCTTGATGATGACGATAGTGCTACTTCATATACCAAACCAGCCCCGGATGCGGTTGCCTACGAGTCATCACTGGCTAATGCTTGTGGAGTGAACTTAAACACTCGCATCTTAGCTTTCAAGCCGCCACCCCCAGAGTCATCCAAGCCAATTGACCTCCGTGCTCAATATAACCGTCCTCTAAAAACCGCCAAATCCCAATCAGCTCAGTTCCGGAGGAGGGTCCAAACTGCTCCGGAGCGAGTTCTAGATGCGCCAGGTCTTCTCGACGATTACTATCTCAATCTTCTGGATTGGAGCTCTGGCAACCAGGTTGCCATCGGTCTGGAGCGCAATGTCTATGTTTGGTCGGCAGAATCTGGCACTGTTAGCTGTTTATTAGAGTCTTCCCCTGACACTTATATTAGCAGTGTCAAGTGGAGTGGCGATGGTGCCTATGTCGGTGTCGGCTTGGGAACTGGTGAGGTCCAAATCTGGGATGTTGAGGAGGGCACAAAACTCCGGAGTATGTTTGGACATGAGTCCCGTGTTGGTGTAATGGGCTGGTCAAAGCACACCTTGTCCACAGGTGCACGTAGCGGCCTTGTCTTCAACCATGATGTCCGCATTGCCCAGCATAAGGTGGCTGAGCTGGTCTCTCACACCTCTGAAGTCTGTGGCCTGGAATGGCGGTCTGATGGTGCTCAGCTTGCTACCGGTGGCAACGATAACCTGGTTAATATCTGGGATGCTCGCTCACTTAGTGCACCCAAGTTCACCAAGACCAATCACCGTGCCGCCGTTAAGGCTCTCAGTTGGTGCCCCTGGCAACTCAATCTTCTCGCCACGGGCGGCGGTTCTTATGATCGTCACATTCATTTCTGGAACACCACCACTGGTGCGCGGACCAACAGTATCGACACTGGCTCTCAGGTTACCAGCCTCAGATGGAGCAACCACTACCGAGAGATTGTCAGCTCTAGCGGATTTCCTGACAATTCCCTAAGCATCTGGAGCTACCCCACCTTAGTTCGTAATGTGGAGATCCCCGCCCACGAGACTCGTGTCCTCCACAGCAGCTTGAGCCCTGATGGCCAAATCCTTGCTACTGCCGCTGCTGATGAGAGTTTGAAGTTCTGGAAAGTGTTTGAGCGTAAACCTGGAACGAGTGCCGCAGCGTCTCGAGAAGGAGGCGTCGGAAGCAAGGCCCAAATGACCAAGTCAATGACCATTCGGTAGAATGGATGACTGATTAATCATACTTACCACCTACCTTCTTACTACATGGGTGTTATTTCAAGTTTCGGTATCTTCTGGTTGCAGTGATCCTTTTGCTACAGGCATTTTTCTCGTTGATTCCCAGCGTTTCCCTACCTTTCCAAGGGGGGAGTTTTTTTTTTCCCTTTCAATTATTCTTTCTTTAGCTGCAGATATGGGTGTTTTGGGAGCCGGAGGCGTTGTATTTAGGTTGATACTATACTACTCTGGAGATTCTTGTATAGAAAACGTCTATCCATCCTTTTAATAAACTTTTATCATCATCAAACTTTTCACTTGTTCTTTAAATCCTGACGAATATTCAACAAAGTAGGTCGGGTAAGAGCGATTGTACTCGTCATCTGAAGACAGAAAATAAAGGATAATACTCGAGTAAAAACCGATGAGGCGATTTGTACAGTACATACAGCATTCCTGAATTCTTCTCTCATCTCCCTCATATACATATCAGTACTTATTTATCCCTCCTTCCACCACCTTTCGTAATCAGGAAAATAAGCATTATGGATCCTCTGCGCATACTCCTGAATCACAGGAAAATCCATGACAAGCTCCCTCGATATAGGTCCCCTAGGTAGTTTTAACACCCCCCTCCCACCAGGAATAAATCGATGATTAGCAGGGGTTCCACAAAAAAAAAAAAAAACTCACGCAGTGCAAATGAAAATCGAAACAATAAATCCGAACACTGTCGCATCTGCCTCGGTTGGTTCGTCACCACCCAAAATCCAAAATGGACGATGATGATGATGATGATGATGATGGTGATGATGTTCTTGAGTACTGTCCCCATCCCTCTCTCTTGCGGACGCATTGTTGTTGCCGTTCTGTTTTGCGGCAACAAGTAATGCATTCAGGCTACCCCAAATCTCTGCCCGGAAGGACTAGATCTCCTATGCAGAGAATCAACCTATACCTTACCCATGTAAAGTCTAGGTTACGTTACGGTAAACCAGAAGGCCAACAATTAATCGGATTGGGTATAAAATTATACTAAAAATATAATCTCGCATGATGGGGTAATTTTCTATCCATCTTTCACAGGTCTATATAAGCAGGTATACATATATCATTATATTATAATATTTTAATTTTAGGTTTAAGGTTAATTTTATTTATCATTTATTTTTTTATTTTATTTTTTCCCCTATTATTACTCTTTTTATTTTTTTTTCTTTCATATCTCTTCAATTCACGTGCATGCAAAGAGTAAGGGGAGGAGAGGGCTGGAAAAGGAAAACAAACGTTATAAAAGTATAATTTATCTTCTAGAAGAGCTCGAAGGGCAAGGTCGTGTGCTTGATCTGTGGGGGAAATCTTTCGATGCAGATCCGGAAGAACACCTCGCTCAACCAAGTGCTTGATGATAAGCGTCGAATCTCCGATATTGGTAGTAGTAGGAGGATTTGTAGCAGCCAGTGGTCCTTGATCGGTTACTTCAATGTAGGGAATTTTCCCTCGGGGTGCTGTTCTAACAGAACCTGCCTCGCTATTGTATGGGACCTTGCTGAACCGGAGTCGAGCCTCGAGTTTGATAACGAAAGGGGACCAGACATAGTGGCCGGGGTTCCACCAGCCGCGGTACAGGGTAACTTTGGTTTCAGTAGTGGACATGGCTTGAGTTGCCGGTGAGAGTATATATATTATCTTTCTTTTGCAGGAGGTGATAAGTTTGGATATTTATAACAGTGCTCTTGGATTTGCTTGCAGGCAGCATCCAATTAGGCAACATTGCAAGGGATACATAACAAGCTAAGGATTAGGTAGTTTGGCCGAATACGTTTGACGCAATGAAGCTTGGCCTAAACCTTGATACTTATCTTTGACCAATGACTCGCGATGGAGATTGGTTATACCAAGGGGGAGTTAATTGACTGGATGAGCAGTGCTGTCATCCTTCGCTAGCATTTGCTCTGTTGCAAAGCGAATGCACGACAGAAGAATCATTCCGTTCACTACACCTTACAGATGAGAGATTCTTCAAGCAAATGCCATAGATGAATGAAGAATATAAGAGCATACCGATGAAAGACAAGGAAGAAAATGCTGTAGGTAAGTATTGTAAGGTACCTACCTAAGCTAGAGTATATATTACGAAGTCCACAGAGCAGAGGCGTCAAGTTCGCCTGCTGGAAAGGCAACGGGAAGCGCTGCGCTAAGCGGATTACTCAGCAGGATGGGAGGAGGCCGGATTTCGCCCCGGGGAAGCAACTTTCACCTCAACCAACATCCCTCTCGTTCCTCTATCTCTTTCAACCCCGTTCCCCTCCGCAGGCTCGCTTCCCACTTCGCGCCGTGTATTAACCCATCAGATCTGGTTCTACTTTGCTGGGGTGACTCTATTTACTGAGGCAGTACTGGACTCGGGGTGTTTAGATAGTGACTGTGGAGTTCGACTGTTGTCGCATTTCTAAGCCCGTGATCACCGACCGCTGCGACGGTGAGGCTCGTGAGAGGTCGAGAAACCCACACTTAATAAGTCTTTAAACTTTGCCATTCCTTTTCCATCCCTCTTTCGCCATTAGAGTGTGAGTGAGTGAGTGAGAGAAAAGAGAAAGATAAAACAAAACAAAAATAATATATCAGAACATATCCCTTTTTTATCTTTCCTAAAAAAAAAAAAATTCACGACAAGTTCTTGTTCCAACAGCAACGCCATGTCGAATCAGCTGGTGGTGAGTTTTATCTTAAAGAGCAAAAAAGAAGAAAAATGAGAAATAGCTTGCCTTGCCCAAGCCCGGACTCCCTAGGAGTATCGGTTATTTAGTCGATGCTTCGTCCCCTGCTTCCCTGTTGTGAGGATGATGGCTGAAACTAGATGATTCACAGGGCACGGTATTTGATCGTGTCATCCAGGAGGTGTGCGATGCTTCCCAGGTGGATTTCGAAGAGAGTGGAGTGGATCAACAGACACTATTAGATTTGCGAAAGGTCAGTTTAAGAATTTCGATTGTCATTTGTTTTTTATCTCTCTCTTCCCTTTCCCCATCATTGTTGGAGAGAAATCGTGGAGTTGGCCCCTGGTTTTGAGCCAAAGCGGGCGGGGGGAGAGAGTCCAAGGGGTGCGGAAGGCGAATTGTTCCCTGCTGGGGAACCGCCTGCTTTTGAGTGTCTTTTTATACCTGCGTTAGTCCGCCAAGCCACCTCACCTCCCCCATCACTCCATTCTCGCATCTTTTTTACCCCCAGTTGGCTCTCCTCCTGCCCTTATTATTTATTACATCATCCTTATTGCTTCCATATCCCCCTGTGTTTTATTTGTTATTTTTTCCCCCTTGGTTAAAATAAAAGGGAAGGGGAATACACAAAAAAAAAAATTAATAACACATTATATTAACCCAACCACTAACTCTATCTCTAGAGTTGGCAGAAAAAGCTCTCCGGATTGGGAGTCGCTCATTTCCCGTGGGATCCTCCACCTCCCCAGCAAACATCTGCTCAAAACCCAAACCAAGTCCTTCCTCCAGCTGCGACCGTACCCTCAAATGCTCCTCGCCCACCTCAACTCCCACAAACACAACATGTCCCCCAACAATCACAACAACCATCCTTACCGCAGTCCGCCCCTGCCAGTGCCCCTACCATGCCAGCCCCAACACCAGTTGCTGCCAGTAATGGCATAGGCCAGACCCCTCAAATCAAAATGGAGCCTGGTGTCAACGGGCACTCTGGATTGCCCCCCATGAACAACATGATGACCAACCCACCCAACCCCCAGTCAGCACGGGAAAGGGCTGCCAACCTAGTTCAGCAGAGATATGGTACTGCAGCTGCCAACTCAATCAGTCAGATGCAAGCACAACCACAGGCGCCCCTGGGAATGCCGGGGCAAGTTCGAACTCCAATGCAGCAAATGTCTAACGGTCAGACACCTCAAATTAAACAAGAGCCTGGTTATCCCCATATGTCCCATTCATCTGTAGGCAACGCCCAGACCGATGGTGCTGGAGACGATGCTCTATCCGAATGGAAGGCAGAAGTTGCGCGGCGACGAGAAGCTGCTGAGCGTCAAGGAGGAGAAGGGGATCGAGTGCTCCGTGATCGCTTGAGACAGCGCATGTCGCAGTTTGAGGGAGGCGGCCTCATGTTGCCATTGGAGGAGCGTGAAATCTCATCCGGGCCATCTTCCAACCGTATCCCTAACCCATCCAGAGTGTCACGAGCTCAGGTCGATGGCCCTGGAGGCGATGATACTAAGGAAGAGGACGATGAAGATGCTATTAACTCCGACCTTGATGACCCCGATGATCTCGTTGCCGAAGACCATGATGCTGAAGACGCTGTCGGGGAAGTCATGCTCTGTACATATGACAAAGTACAGAGGGTTAAAAACAAATGGAAATGTACCCTAAAGGACGGCATTTTGACTACAGGCAACAAAGAGTAGGTTCAATCACTTTTCTAGGGGGTTCTTGAATTCTATTAACTCTTTTATAGATATGTTTTCCATAAAGGCCAAGGCGAATTCGAGTGGTAAAAATAGCCATATTCGTCACGTCCTACATGTCTTGGAGACTACCATTCCGTTCTCTTGCCTCGTTTTCTTTCTCTCTTTCATAAGCTTTGTCTCGTGATCGTGTAAAAACCTCAGACTTATTTCCTTTTCCAGAATCCAAGAAAAATACCATCATATCTTGGATGCTTTTTGTGCCGGTGGAAGATTTCTTTCGCCCTTGAAACGTGCATACAGGTTGAGAGATAACCTTTTCGCCTACCTCTTTTCATTTTAATTTGGTCTTCTTAAACACATATCCCCTTTTTTTGAATGCTCATGGCGCTTATGCAGGCGGACGGTGAACCTTTCTTTTTTGTCCTGTACTAGAGTAACCAACTATTCTATCAAATATGAAAGATATTAGTAACTTTACTTTCCGGGTATGTTAAAAAATAGGGTATAACCCTCCATAGCTGCTGCAAAGAGGGATCCTCTACAAAGCGAATAGATGGAATTAAGGCCGTTGTTTTCGGTCACAGGTCCCATCACCAGTGGTATCTATAGATTGCCCAGACCTCGGCCCTCTCAAATACCTTTATAGTACTGAGAGCAGAGAAGAGCAGTAACCAAAAAGAGGAACTCCAAATGACAAAAAAGTTTTAAAAAAGATAATAATATTTCCAGAACTTTTGATTTTTTTTTTTGTTTAAGCAAAAAGGATCAACCAGCCAAACCGAATTTAAAAAATTGGGAATCAGGACAAAAAAACATTGAAAAACAAGGACAGAAAAGAAAAGAAATACTCTATGACTGATGAAACATAAGCGAGGACATGCATTGCAACACAGACAAACACATTTGAGCTCCATCAACACCACCAGAAAATTAAAGGGGTAAAAAGAGGGGGGGGGGGAGGCTAAAGCCAGAATAATAAGAAAACTCCTGAAGCAACCAGAAAAAAGATGAAAAAAAAAGAAACATCAGTCAGAAGCCGGCCTGAAGACATCTAGATATCTACAAAAAGAACTGACGCCAGAATACCTCCATTAAATCACTTTCTTATTCCTTTTCCCCGGAAGTTGCGGCCCCGAGGATTTGTAGAAAAAAAAAAAAAAAATAGGATAAATAATAAGTAATAAATAAATAAAAGAAAATAAAAATCCGGGGAGTCGTTGAACCAAAGTGGTTCTCTCTATCCAACCGTATCCTGGGTTGTTTTGGCTCAATCTGGTACTGTTCTGCACCCGAGTTCCCCATTACTCTGTAAAAGGGGTTCCTAGAGAGACGAGAGGGAGAAACTGACGGTGCATACCTAAGAAGAAAGTAGCCAGTTGTAAAAAGGGAAAGGAAGGCGAGAGAGATTGAACGAGTTCTTCTCCCAGCTAGAAGCTGATGAAAGTAACCTCCCAGGAAAGACAAAAATGAGCAGCCGCAACGAATTAAAGCAACTGAAGAATTCGCCAGCAAGTACTCAGCAAATTATGCTCCAGCCACACAGAGGAAAATATTTTGTGAAGAGGTTGCAAAGGATATTCATATAGAAACCCCGTGTTGATATTAGCTGCTCATACCAAGTTTAACTCCAACCCACCGAACCGGTCATTAATCGTATGTCACGCGACGAGGTCGTAAGTAAAATAAAATCGTCGGGTCGAAATAAGGTGGAGATAAAGAAGAAAAAAAAAAAAGAGAACAAGGCGTTAAATTTTCTTTTTGTCCGAGGAAGTTTATAGTAATCCCTCCTCACCGATGCCAGGTAGGCCCGCTCCGGCAACATTGATATTTTGACCCTGCATAACACCTCCGCCAAAGGCCAAGTTTCGGCCAGCAGCAAGCTGGAAATCTGGGTTGCATGGGGGTGAATGTGACTTGTGGTATTTGAGACCGTTTAAATTTTTGTAACGTTTGCCACAAACCTCACAGCGATAAGGTTTCTCCTTCTCCATACCAAGGGTTCCGGGGTATGGGGCAGAAGTCTCCGGATTCACAATTGAAAAGGTACCATCGGCATTATCGTGAAGTTGTTGGTTGTTATGACCGTGCTAGAAAAGGTGTTCGTTATTATTAAATATGACTCTCTAGACGACCGCTTTCAAGAACTTACAGCTTTGTGATATTTCAAACCGTTCTGATTCTTATATGCTTTTTCGCAGCCAATCACTGGGCAACGGAATGGTTTCGGTTCTTCATTTGGAAGCAGGGCAGTGGTATCTGGAACGCCAGCTAGCAGTTGCTGTTCTCGAATGCGCCGGGCGATCTCGCTATTAGGGCCATATTGCGCTCCGCTGAGTTTGAAATGCGCGTTAGGAGTATTGAGTCCACCTGTGGGGCTAAACAGTCGTTTGGCTGGCTCATCAATACACAAATCCACCATGTCATTGTTTCCAGTAAACCTCGAAAATTGCGACTGGCCTTGCAGCATTGCGTTTTGCATAGACAAATCTCCAAATCCACCAAGCATACTGTCGTCAATTTCTGCTGGAGTTCCGGGAGTAGAGGAGTCGGGAGTGCCTCGAAACTGAGAGCTTTGAAGAGGGTTTGCCATAAGAGTGGGAGTGTTTACAGAGGACACAGTGGGGTTGTTCTGCAACGAAAGGGGGCGTCCAGAAGCAACGGGCGTTCCAGGTTGAGATCCTTTGAAGCCTTGATGGCCTGGAAGCATGGAGAGATTTAGATTCGGGACTCCGCGATTAGGTGTTCCATATCCTCCTTGGCTCGTATCACGAGACTGGGTAGAGAATAACTGTGAAGATGTGGCATCGCCATCGTCCATTGGCTCGTCCAGTTCCATGTCATCAATAGTGTCCATATCGGAATGCTGCTGGGAGGGGTGCGTCTGATTCAACTTTCGCTGCATGTCTGCAGACCGATCCGGCTGTAGCCCTCGATTATGGTTATTATTCTGCTGGCTTTGTTGTTGTGCAATAGCGGCCGCAGCAAGAGCACTACGGCCATCAGTCTGGCTTGGGCGGTGTCCAGTTTTAGTAGCATGAGCCTCTTCATAATGCTGTAGGAGATCGTGGAGTGTGGGAAGAGTCACACCACAGCAGGAAAAGTCCTTCATAAAGTTCGCTTCCAGCTTCGGGAGATAGGAGGATGAATGAAATGAAGGTGACTGGAAAGTAAATGGAGAGGTACCAGTCATAATAATACTAGATTTACAATCCATTAGTTTTTCCGATCGCCATAAATGTGCAACATGTATAATTCAGGATTTGAGTTGACTCCATGCGGTAAATAGGGAAAAAAGGTAGGACACTCACTCATCACGAATCCAGCTTCCAACAGACACACCACCCCAGCTCATCCCGCCGACCAAACTACCAGCTAAAGACTCTCGACGTGGTTTATCTCTATTAGAGCCTGATACCGAGATAGGTTTGGTACCATTGCCCCATTGTGCGGTGGCTGCACCGATGGAGTCTTTGCGAGGTGGAGGGGCTTTGAACATGCTAATACCAGCACCAGGAGCATAAGATACACTGCCAGTGCGCTCCGTATTCCCGGCACCCCGGAGTGCAGATGTCAAGTTCGATGCCTGCTGTCCTGGAGGGGAGACAGAGGTCTGTCGGGTGGCGATGTCGATTGGGGCTGCTATACCAGACATCTTGGTGTTGGGAAGTTAACGAGGGAGGGATGAAGTGTCAAGATTGGGTTTTGGAAATGAGGGTAGGGATTCCGAATCGTAAGGTATGGTGAATGAACGTCGCTGATGTCGAGTGAATGTCGAGGTCACAGCAGATCCGAGACCTTTTTTTCCCAATCCGGTTCGCGCGACGGCAAGCCAAACCGGATGGGACTGGTGACGGAGATTCGAGTCCTAGAGAGAGGCGCAATTCAAATCTCCAACAGAGGGAGATATGTGAAGGTGAGTAAGAGGAGGTGAAGTATACGTTGCTTCCACCAACCCAAGCATGAAGGATTGATCACTAAACGGTAGTTTGGGCGGAAGCACACAAGAAGCGTCACCTCGGATAATGTCCCGCTTTCACTGCGGAACCGTGACGGATTCGGGAGGTGGCGGTACGTAACAAAGTATTCCCGATTCTATGAGATGATTCGGAATGGGCAAAGCAAAGAGGGAAAACGGTCAGGGTAAACCTAAAAAACCCCAAAAAAAAATCAAAGGAAGGGGGAAAAAAAAAAAGAAGAAAGAGAGATGAGAACTTCTGTCGCAAGACAACTTTTTGGCGCGTGTGAAAGTCACTAGGCAACTGGCGGAAATTATGGGTTTAGACTAGAAACAAGATGGGGTTGGAGCGGTAAGAATGGTCTTCTAGACAGAGTCAGTAGTGGTGTAAGGTAATAATCATGTACATACAGAGGTAATACAGCTGTCTTGTCAAGAAGAACTACAGACGCTTGCTAGCACCACACTACCAAACAATAATCCCCCGAACAGTACAAGTTTATTAATAAATAACCTTTGCAGCACCATCACCACCATCCTCCTCTACATTTAATCATCATCAGGGATTCCCTATTCTTGAGAATCGAGGATCAACGGGAAACATAGGAATTCTTTCTTGCTTTCTTTCTCCTTTTTTTTTTTGGGAGTCAGGGTTCAATTATTCATTAAGTACCGATGAAGTGGTTCTGAGATCCCAAGCCAAAGATTACGTAGCGGGTACCAGCGAGATCGGGAAGTGGATGATGTAGCTCTTCTGTACGACTATGAAGGACAAGTTCGACTTTCAGTGGGTGGGACCATTCAACACAAGGTGGGTTGAGTCCGTTTACAGTATAGCCGATGGACTAGTGTTGCTTCGAGAAAGTCCTTAGTGGGCGGTAGTGGAAGCAAGAGGAATCCCGACACGAATAATACACTTGTCCTTGGCGTATTATTAGGTAACATATACTCTATGTCGGTAATTAATACTCAGGTCTATGTTTACTGATTTACCTATCGTCCACTTCTCCCTACACCAACAAGATCTCCTCAAATATTAATTATATTATGATTTTAGCTTCCAATCAGCTAAGGTTATCACTGAACTAACAATTACACAAGTTTTATTTATTTCCAACTACTCTTCATCCCCATCTCGAGCGATACGCCGAGGAGGATCCAGGGCTAAAATGATAGGGCCTACTACACACTAGGACTGTCTCGACATCCTTTTGGCTGATTTCCCCCCCCCCCCCCCCACGGCTTATCATCAAGGGCTTGGACATATGATAGTATGAGGCAAAGCAATCTCTAACTAATCCTTGATTCACATGCAAGTCTTCGACACGTCTGTTGTCTGTGCTTACTTCTCAATGTAGTAGTGTATGCTAAGGTCCGGGGGCCAAGCCGATGTGAAAAACTCACCGAGCCATCAAAGGGTAGCTCTCCCAGAGTTGTTCTGCTATCGAGTTGCATTGCTTGTACGAGCAAGATGATGTCAAACTTCCCAGGCGAGAGACCTGCACACCCACATATATACAGACACACACAGAGAGAGAGAGAGAAAGAGAAAGAGCGTTCCAAGGAATAGGTAATCCTCGATTGCATACTAGTTCCAGACTTTGATCCTTGACAGCTCAGAGGTTCTGATCTTGCATCCCCTAAGCAACCGCGAAGTTTGCCATAGCTTGGATTGAAAACCACCGTGCACTATGCTTCATTTAAGCTTCGATCTAATACCCAGTTCAACTAGAAACATTCTTGACGTATCGATAAGACAGAATCTACTCCATCCGCACCTTATCACTAGAGCAATCAACAACGGCACTAGCTATTGTCAATGACATCACACTAATTTCGGAGCCTTTTTTTTTTTTTATCGCCCTCTTCTGGAGAATCCGTAGATTAAATGGGCGGTCACAAAAATTATTATCACTTCTCACTAGGCGTTATGTACACAACAAAACTATCCACTATGTTTGGGCGCTAGGATACACCCATGCATAAGGCCCCTGCAAAGTCGGTTAAATGCAATATATGAGTGTGATAGGCGGGACAAACCCTATTTTACAAGTTACAGGTCCTGAAGTGCATTGGCCTTGAAATATTTATCTTCTCTACTCTACTCTGAATCTTGGCCCGTTATTATCGTTGATTATGGAGGCCAGGAAACTCTAGGGTACTAAAAAGTTCACGATTGATTTTCAACAAGTTGAGCTGCAAATACTCCTGGAAAGTGTGTTGGCTTCGAAGCAAAAATTCGTTCAGCAGATTTATTTTATAATTCCTCGCCCTCAACTTTAATTAGAATAACCAGAATGAACCTTTCCAAAGTCCGAAAACCAGACTCTAGATAATGGAGCAAAGGTACAACGAGTTAAATCTGATTAGTTCTTGTTGCTCAAGATAACTCATGGCTCGCTAGTACTATGATGCACGGATGCTAGCGCATTTTGGGGAGGGGCTCGTTTTGCTTCGGATTAACATTTTGAGCATTCCGAGAAAAGAGAGAAGTAGTCTAACCTATCGAATGAATGCGAGCAAATGCCCAATATTCGTCCATTATTACGAACTAATAAGAAAGCTAGTTAGGTAACTGATGACGCGAGTAGTCAGTTGCTCCATGACAACTCGCTCTTGTTTCATTAATTGTTTGTTTCAAATTGGAGACCAACCTCCACGGAAATTAATTTCCCTTTGAGAATCTTACCGACTAGTATGAATGTATGATTGGCGTTGCTTGAAATACTGGTAAAGATGGGGCAGGTACTTAACTAAACAGACTAGTTAACTACTGAATGATTATTATTATTATTATTAAACGCCAATTCTTCAGGAAACCTTGACGACTTGTGGGAATAGTTAATGGCGGCTAGGTGGACCCTCAAGAGTGGCGTTTCTCGTTACACGAAACCGCCACACTACGCCACACTCCCAAGTGCAAACATCACAAACTCCTTGTTAGGTGATTAAACAAAAAATTGTGCGCATTTCGCCCAGCTACAACTACTGATGAATAACTCATGAACCTATCTGGGTTTTATTTAACAGTCAATCGGTAGTTGGATACAAGTTTGCTTATTAGTGAAGGAGGCTGGAAAACTACCTAGGCACCTTAGGACGGAGGCTACACTGTTAATTCCGCCTGGTTGGAAGAAACCTTTCGATATTTGCCATACTAGCCATTTCCTACTTTTTGATAATAATGGACTCAACAACAACAGACCAAGCGTCTACCGTGATACACCCCACGGAGCCTGCGCCCGATTACCAAAATGGTGCAATTAACTCGGAGGAGCCACCACTGAAAAAAGCTAAGCTAGGCTTGCCTGCCGAAAAATCTGAGGATATCCGCACCAAACAAAAAGGTGTAGCCCCGGTCAAAGCAGAGTATGTGTGGTAGATGTAAATATTTGTACGGAAGTCATGTAACTGACTGGAGCTAGGTATATTATCCCAAATGTTGGCAACAGTGAAATAGAACCCACCAACGAAGACGATGCGGCAGAGGCAGCCGCTTACGATGACCGCGATGGTGGAAAGAAAGAAAAGAAAAAAAATACAGGCCAAAATACAGCTCGCACATTCGGAAAGTCTCAAGATACGAAAGGCTTGTGTTCCAGCAGGGTATTTAGCTCAGAGTTCTCTCCTGGTGTCTGTAGGTTTAACAATGACTGCCGCTTCGAACACGACCTACGGACCTACTTGAAAGAACATAAGCGGGAGGATCTTACAACATTCAATAGCCTGTGTCCAGTCTGGGATGCTCGAGGGAAATGCTTTTCGGGTTGGAAGTGCCGGTTCGTTGGATCGCATATGCAGGAGCGGGAAACCGCAGATGGGAGAAAAGAGCTTGTCTTAATTGAGGATGAAGAACGCAAAAAGAAAGCTCAACCACTTGTCCCGTTTGCAATGGAGGATGGTATCGCAAATGTGGTTTCGACCGAGGATAAGGTAGCCCTATCAAGGAAAAAGATGCACACCCCACGGTCCAATGCGTATACCGCCTGGTTTGATAAAGCGTCTCGGGATGTCGAAAAAAGATTACACGGGCGATATCAAGATGAAAAAGATGAACAAGAACAGGCAGCAGATAACCGAGCAAGCTATAAAGAACCTCCGTTTCTACCCTCCGAGAAGCGACGGTTGTATTTTGGACCGGAGACCCCAGCTCTCGCACCCCTAACAACACAAGGAAATCTACCATTCAGAAGACTCTGCACGGAACTTGGTGCCCAATTTACCTACTCAGAGATGGCTGTTGGTATGCCATTGGTTCAAGGTGTGAAAGGGGAGTGGGCCCTTATGAGGGCACATGAATCGGAGATGCTCCCTCCAACAGTCCGACCACGCGAGGGAGTAGTACAGGGTTACGATAACTCTAAGGACTTCAAATTTGGTGCTCAAATAGCGGCAAGTCGACCCTGGGTAGCTGTGAAGGCCACTGAAGTTTTATCTAAGCTTACTCCGAATCTCCGCGTCATTGACTTGAACTGCGGCTGCCCAATTGACCTTTTATTTCGAGAAGGAGCTGGATCCGCTCTTCTTGATTCCCACGCAAAATTAGAGAAAATTCTTCGTGGTATGAACACGGTGTCAGAGGAAATCCCTATCTCAGTGAAAATCCGTATGGGAATAAAAGACAACAGCCCGACAGCCTTGAAGCTGACAGAGCGCCTTGTTCTCGGGGGGCATGAATCTAGCCTGCTTGGAGGACCTTCTGGCGTGGCAGCTATCACTTTACACGGCCGAAGCCGTCAGCAGCGGTACACGAAGCAGGCAGACTGGGGTTACATTTCAGAAACTGCTGCTTTAATCAAACGACTAACGGAGAAAGCCGATGAGGTGACGGATACCATCAGGGAGCCTGAAGCAAGGCTGCAGCCTAATGGCGAAAAAGTTTGGTTCCTCGGAAATGGAGACTGTTATTCCCATGTCGACTACTATGACCACATCGAAAATGCTGGTGTTGATAGCGTCATGGTCGGGCGTGGTGCTCTTATTAAACCCTGGTTGTTTGAAGAAATCCAAACGGGTCAATATCTTGATAAATCCGCCTCTGAACGTTTGCAGCTAATCGAAAAGTTCGTAAGATACGGGCTAGAAGCCTGGGGTTCTGATGAACATGGTGTTGGCACAACAAGACGTTTCTTGCTCGAATGGCTGAGCTTCACTTGCCGCTATGTACCGATTGGGTTGCTTGAATACCTCCCTGCACAGATCAATGATCGGCCTCCGAGATGGAGAGGTAGGAATGACCTGGAGACTCTCATGGGTAGTAATAACTACAAGGACTGGATAAAAATTAGGTAAGTCCTGATCTTTTGACTATTAACTTGGTAATGTTTATGTCCTAATGGGTGTTTTTTTTTTAGCGAGATGTTCCTCGGACCAGCTCATAAGGATTTCAAATTCGAGCCTAAACACAAATCTAACTCATACGAAGCCGAGGGCTGAGGAGGAAGATAACTAGTTAAATTATCATGTGAATAGAAGTAGAAAATAAGCACCATAAAATCAACCAAAATATTAATATAGACGCCAAGATTTTTATAACTATGTAGAAACTTTGTGACACGTGCTTGTATAGCTATATATCACGTGACTAGGCATCAGCTGTTGGCGCTTATGACGTCTTCTTCCACCGAAACCTGCTGAAAAGACCACCTCTTCTCCTATACCCACGCTCTTGAATCCATTACAGGTCTTAACAATATTTAAATCAACTCTTCCATTGGAGGATATTCTCATAAATAAATTTTCTGCAAACCGCTAGGCCCCTAACGTTGTGTCCTCTTTCTTGCGAAATTTTGTTTACCTTTTTCCAACATCCCCTCCCAGATTACAGCTCAGAAATTGTGCACAAAAGACACTTTTGAAACCCAAAATACAATTCCTAACTGATCACAATGACTTTATACTATAGTCTTGTAAGTGGATCCTTGGACAACCTGTTTTCCTGTCTACCCACACACAACCTTAGTTATACCGCTAGTTGTTACTTAGAAACTGTCTCGCAACAATGTAACAAAAATGCTAATCTTTGGCCCAGGTATTCTGTCTGCTCGTTTTCGAGATGGCCGTCTTCATGGGCCTTATTATCCCTCTTCCTTTCACCTTGAAACGCAAGCTGTTCACATTCATTTCGGAGAGTCCAATTATCGCCAAACTACAATATGGATTGAGAGTGAGTTGCTGCTTATGATTGGTTTCCCCTATTGTCCTAAATCTCAACTAACCCCGGGCTAGATTACCTTTATCTTCATTCTTATCCTCTTTATTGACAGCGTCAACCGAGTATACCGGGTGCAGCTAGAGATGGCTTCTTTCCACAAAGAAGGTGGTGCTATGGGGTATGTGATCTCTCTTCTTCCACAAGCTTCACCGCCGCCATCCGCTTCGAAAAGAGGCCCGGTAATTTTGTTTAAATGCGCTAATTAATAATGACTAGCAGAGCGGCCGCCCTCAGTACCGACCGTATGGAAGTCCAAGCCCGGAAGTTCTACTCACAACGTAACATGTACCTTTGCGGATTTACTCTGTTCCTATCTCTCATCCTTAATCGTACCTACACTATGATCCTTGAAGTCTTACGCCTCGAGGATAGGGTTCATCTTCTCGAGGGAAGCAAGAAGGCCGGTGGCAAAGACTCTGCACGTCTGGCAGAAGCTGGCAATATGGGCGAGATTGGACGTCTCAAGAAGGAGCTTGAGGCCAAGGACCGTGATATCGACGCCTTGAAGAAACAATGCGAGGGATTGACCAAGGAATATCATCGCTTGGGAGATGAGGTATCTGGCAAGACTGATGATGGTTCCAAGAAGGATCTTTGAGCGTCCACAATCACCCGCCCCAGTCCCCCAGGGCTGTGTACACAGAGCGAGATTGATTGAGAATACGGATTTATCCCACTCGCAAACCGGCACAACATGCGTATAGCGCCAACGTGCCATGCTTTGCGTCTCATTTTGATGAGTTGATATCGTGTGAAGGACTCGGACCGAGTTATGTTGTGGAGGTTGTTTATGGTGAAATGGTATATTCTGCTGTCTAGGTGCTAATATCAGATGCTTTGAATGCTGGAAAGATCGAGCGTTGTCTGTGGTAATCTAGGTATTATTTGTTGTCACAAACATGAAGGTGCTAAGACCAGCATAATAGGCAGATTTAAGAAGAGCGTGTTTAGTGAGGTTGTCAGGGGAGCATATTACAGTAGAATACCGCATCTAATACCACATGGAAAAATACCCATACTCCTCTTTCCCAACAAAAATATTGTCTAAAGAGATACAATGGTTTCCTACAAGAGACCTCTCACAAGGGCCGTGAGATCTTGCCCAAAAAAATAATGTGCTAAGATGGGAGAAAAGTGTAAACCCTTAGCATATCTGAAGCGAATTGATCCTTCTTTTGATGCAAGCAGACGGTGACGTATAGTACAGGCATATCCAGCATTTGGAATCCTTTCAATGTACTAATTCTGAGTCTAGGTTGGGCGACAACCCATCCTGCCCGAAACCACGAGGCCCAAGAACATATCGCTTCGCAACTACCCGGGAACGGGCGAAACAGGATAGGTATGTAAATAAATATAGGTAGGTTTCTTCCACTAGAGCCGGAACCCAGGATGTGTGCTAGAAACCACTAAATACCTGTCTAACACATGCAAGGTACCCGGGGAGGGGGCTTGATGTGAAAGAACTAGTGTAAACCAGGGGGGTGAATCACATTGTTTGAAACAACAATAATAATAATATTTTCCCTTGATGCCGATATCCCCCTGCTAGAATGCTGGTCACGTGTCACTGCAAGGGCCAACGACCACATTCATCTTCAGCTCCCAAGTAGCATCAACATCAACATCAACATCAACGGCAACGGCAACGGCAGCAGCAGCAGCAATTCGAGGCATCCGTGACAATTTATCACCCCATGCTCAGGGGCCTTCTTGGCCTACTCTTCCTGCATCATCCCTCATCGTGTCGTTGCCTGCAACCGGTTTTCACACCGCTTTAGATTGACTACTGTCCCAGCACTCTGGATCGGTCTGTTCGCTCCTCCTTTCCTCCCGCTCCTTTGATTAATCATTGTTCATACGAGGAATAGTACAACATTAATACACTACCCGTGCTGGGTCTTACCCCAATGGTAATGCTTGGTCGCCGAACACTAAAAGGCGTCCAGGGGTTGCTGTTCTTAGCCACAGGATATCATTGTCCTCCTGTGTCTAAAGATCCAACAGTTTAGCACTCAAGCAACGGCCATGATTGGTGTGCTTTATAGTTCTCCTACTCGAGAGAACGGGTGGATGTGCTTTCTCCATCCTTTACGCCCTGGAAAAATTTTCTTTGTTTATATTATTTAACTTCTACGCTTAGTCCCTAGCTGACATCTTGGGGCCCGATGGTTTCCCAGCTCCCCCCTTATTTATGCCCTATCTTTGGACAGACTGAGCCGGAATCTCCGCACCGCTTTCTTTCAAGGCTCTTGATAACCATCTTGGCGTAGGGAAGGAGCGCCACATCCCCTCGGTTCCTTTAGAAGCTAGGCAAATCACCCATCACTAACCACACTTGCATTGTCAATTTTCGCCCTTGGGCACAGACTTCTATGGGAACTTGATCAAATAAAGCCATAAACTCCATACTACATTCTGGATAGAAATCCTAGGAGGATTTTAATTTTATTTATTTTTATTTTTTTTTTTTTTTAAAAAAAAAAAATTAAATAAATAAATAAAATCTTCGTTTACGCGCCGGCCTTCTTTCCACTAACTCCTGTCCTTCTTTGGCCTTTCTCCGCGTCTTTGTTGGCCCCAGCACGTCTGGATCGCCACCGGATAGCCCAAGGCTCCCGAATCCCTCGATCTGATTTGATAGCTCTCATCAGATGATGAACATCGTCTGCGGTGCTAATGCATCTGCTGATATACATTGCTAATCATAGTCCTTAAGAGGGAGGGGGAATTAGGTGTCTACATGCACACACATACTCACCACCCCCCTCCCAGCAAGATGAAATCGGCCACCATCCATTCCGCCTAGGATGCATGCCCCCCCGCCCTCCTAATCCCATAGAGATTGTTCGCTTTTTCTTTCCTTCTCCTAGACATTTTACTTTACCTTATTTTATTTATTTTTTAAACCCTGACAATTTACTGCTTACGTTACTACGAGACAATATTAATTATAAGGAATGTGATGAAATCCCTCAAAATGTGTGATGAAGTTGTTGTCACTCTTTTCCTAAAATTGGAATTTCTCTGGAATGGCGTAGGTGTGCCCCAAGGACGACATCTTAATCAAGTTTTGCGGTCTAGAAGATCGGAAATAAGCCCGATTTAAGAATAATTGAATGATTCTTTGTCTCTAACCTACAATCGTTCGTATCCAATAATTCTAATTCTCTTTCCAACAAATTTTCGATGTCACTCCCCGTATTCTATGTGATTAAATGTTATCTTAGAATATAAACTTTAAGAATAAATTTCCTCAATACAAATGGGCAGCACACTTTATACAAGGCAGTTTCCCCGGGGTATGATATCTATAGATATGATAAGCCAAGCCAAAATAAAGAACATGGAATATTAAGCTAATATAATTTTATGATCAACACTCAAAAGGTGAAAGAACACTAAAAGTTGAAAGAATGGAAGAAAAGAAAGAGGGGCAAAGAAAGTAAAACAAGGGATTTTTTTTTTTTTGTTTTTGCTTGAAATAATTCAATTTCAGAATGAAAAGAAAGAAAAAGGTCTGCTCAGGGTTTGAAGAGAATATTGGCTTTGTTCCACTGCAGGCTCAATGACAGGGGTTTAGGCCTCTCTTTTTTCTTTTTCATTTTTTTTAGAAAAAGAAAACTATTTCATATATAGGTATTTTCTAACAATGATAGATATCAAATGAAATCATAAAGAAAACAAGGTAAATAGATCAATTAATAGAGTAAAATAAACATTTGCAAAAATGCAAGTTCTGTTATAGAAACAGGTAAGAATATGCAAATGCTAGAAACAGATAAACAGATCATAATGATGATGCTAATGATAGTTGGAGTAAGGGTACTAATATTGACAATAAACTCTCCCTCTCTGTCTCTCCCTCTCTCTTTCTCTCTCTCTTCCCCTCTCTTTCTCTCTTATTTCCAGTCCCCCCTCCTCAACCCCTTCCCTCAACCTTTTTTTTGGTGTTTTATTTTTTATGGGCTCAAAATTTCAGACCTCCCACAGTATCTTCCATCAAATTGGACAAAGGTTCGATCAATTCAGTCAATTGAATACATAAGAAATAGAAAACGGAAATGGAAAAAATAAAAAATAAAAAGCTAAAAAGGGTTCCCATCCAACAAAAAAGGCCTAGTAGACGGGGTAAATAAAGTTCTTGCGGTTCTCCCTTGAATCGCCTGCTTCGATTAGAGAATTTCTTGGCTTCCGCACTTCGGTTTATCAAAGGACTCCTTCGAGAGGGGTGGAGGTGTTCAGCAGGTTAACTCACTATTTGAGGGTGCTAGCCACCATGTTGTGGGCAGTTGTAGGGTCGCAAGCGGACTTGCTGTCGTACCCCAGTGCAGGATGTGCCTCTCTTGGCGCAATAGACCACATCTCCCTCGGGATGGGTGCAGCCACAGTCGTACTTGTAGAAGTATTGCGAGCACATGTTGCACAGTGGATTTGTGCACGATACTCGGATATTGGATGTTGTGGTAGATTAGATTGGATGAACAAAGTGTAGGAGTAGAGGAATTGGCAGTGGATAATAGGCAAGTCAACAAGATTGCAGGATCAAGGACTTTTGCTTGATTGAGGAGAGAAGAAGGGCAGGACTTTTTGTTTATGTGTTGCTGTTGTTGTTAATGATGATGTTGATGATGATCTCTCAACGGTTGATGGGTGAAGAGCGCCTTAAATAAACTAGACTTCCGGCCCTGGTTAAATCCAAACCTCCAAAGTGGCAGAGCGATATATGCAGTTGACTGTGCCGCAACAACACTTTTTACAACAAGAAAAAAAAAAAAAAAAAGTGGGCATTCGGAAATCAAAAAGTGAGTCAGAAGGCCTCAGAATTTAGAAGAAAAAAAAACAATCAAATAAATAAAAAACCAATTAAATGGAGAAAGAAAAGATGAATGAAAGTAAGAGGAAGGTTAGTCGGCCACTCTAACTACGCATGCATGGCATCTTTCTCTCTCTTCTTTCCTCTTACATTTTCTCTCCTGCCTTTTTTTTTTTATTTTATTTTTTGCCTCCCTTAACTCCTTAGCCGTCCCTAGCTCCGAATTGCATAAGGTAGTGTTGTAAAAGTTGGTGATTCAATATCCATCACACTTACGTGATATAATATTTCAACGAATGATTCAAATCATAGCTCATAGCTCCCCTGTCTCCAAGAACTACTGCATGAAGTTCTTCCAACATTTAGAGAGATGAGCGGTTATGTGGATCATCTGGAGGATAATCCCGTAGAGTCGGCCTAAAAAAAAAAAGTCCCTTACCCAGTCAAGTAAATGGGCATGGTGACAATGATCAAGGTCACCGGTAGAATTAAACTGAATCCTGGTCTTGAGCTTCATTAGACTTCCATGACTGCATCATGGGAAACTTGACAAATCCATTGAAGAGGCCACTATGCTCTAGCCAGGAGCGATGTCCGGTCACATCTACAAACGAGAGGCAACCCAACAACCGCGTTATCAAATCAGTTCACTCAGCCGACCAACAGCTTTAAACCCGTTCGGGGTCATGCCGCAGCCCAGGCACTGCTCTAAATGGAACATCTGACGAACGACAGGCAACAGACTGGTCCTTTTTCATTAAAGACTTACACCTGCTCTGATGCCTTTCTTCGTCATGGGTACTTGGCACCTGGTTTAGAGGGTGTGTAGCGAGCAAGGGTAGTGCCTCCAACTCCGATATGGCGACCTTAATATCGAGACTCGGAATCCCCGTCTTTTTTTTTTTTTTTTTTTTTTTTTCCTTTCCTTTTGCATTTTCTTTTTTTCTCCAAACCCTTTTTATTTTTATTTTTTATTTTTTTCATTTTCTTCGCTCATTAGCGTTCCTAGGACTGCCCGCGCAGATGAGCTGGGGTAATAGTTGACGGCCTTGATCGAGAAAGCCACTTCCTCCACTCAGGGGTATTGAAGCTTCGTTGACATTCCTGTCCCACTACATCAACATCACGAGCCACATACAATTTAGGACAAACCCAGGTACGTTAGGAGATTCCCTCGGTGTGGACCCGGGAGCTAGGGAAATGAATCTGCAAGAATCTCGGTGTCATCACAGAAGTTTAGACTCGACGCTTTAAACTGACCAATGTATGAACATACAGGTCTAAACGCAGTTGGTGATATCTGCAAGTCCTGGATTGATTCCCACACCCCTCTGCTTTCTTTTTCTTCCTTGCGCTGTTATGTTCCTGTTGGGAGTCTCACGATCACCCATGGGAAGATGAGAAAGGGATAAAATTCTGGGGACTATGACAGATCGAGTAATACCTCTGCTTGCGCGGCATGTCCCCTCACCCCACACAAATGGGCGCAAGCTGCGCTGCAACGTTGGTGTGATATTGACCCAGTTCAATGTCGCTAACTTAGTGCGGCGGCCGCACCTTGGGCACCCTAGGCCTATAGATTTTGCCAATCATCATCGCTTCCCACAAGGCTGAATTGAGAACATGAACTCAACAAGAATGTGGGTATTCGAATTAAGGTGTCGGCACAGCGTCTAAGACAACCCTCAAGTGGGGGACGAGATAGAGCTGCACCAACCTATGGATCTTGCCGTCTACCTGTTGAGCCGCCGGGGATCCGCGCCACCAACGGAGTGGAGTGACCGCAGCGATACGGCGCAGAGGGTTGGGGCGCTAAACCAGCGACAATTGACAGGTTGAGTCATGGTGAAGAACAGGTCCAGGTCCACTGTTGGTTTCTTGTGATTCAGGGGACCGCTGGCAGTGATAGGTGATGGTTCAATCTTGGGTTATAAATCCCGGATGGGGTCCAGAAAGCCTTGCGAGACTCTGAAGCTCTGGTCCGTTTGTGATTTGCTTTCTTTCGATTTTATTTTGGCGCCGCAGAAGGAAACGGCCACGTGATTTGGCAGGTCAGGATGAGAAGAACTCACGCAACAAAAACAACAATTCCGCCGCCGCCTCCTCTTCATTATCACCATCATCAGCATCATCATCTAATTATTTCCCTTCAATTCCTCCTTCCGTTCCCTTCTTGGGCAAGAACCACTTCCCGAGCCAACCCCGTGGAGAAGACAGTCCGCGTGGGGTACACTAGTGGCCCCTAATTATTCTCACACCCACACGCAATGGCGACCTTAGGTTCGCTTTGTCTCCCCAATGCCCCCTTCTGAACGTAAGGGATTAGCGTTCCCAAACAGAGAATGTCTAGACATCCGGGGGACCTTGTGCTCTCGCTTTACATAATATATGTACGGAATCCTCCGAGCAGGAGTTTAATCGAAAGGTACGCATGATCTAGAAGGGGCGACTAGCGTTTGGCAATGATGCCAGATAGCATGCTGCCAAGCGGAGAATCAAACAATAGTTTGGGTCATGTGGTCTCTTCCCTCTCGACTGGATAAGAAGGAATGCCCAAAAAGAGGGTCGACAGGTTACACTACTCTTTGTTCGGAAGATACACACTCCACAACCTTCCGGCTCAATCCAAATCAATAGTCAGGGCACGTTTCTTGGCTCGACCTTTCCTGGCTGCTGATCATCCGAGGCTGGTTTTCGGGAGAGCACCAGCCTTTGATGCTTGTGCTTGGATAGCGACCACCATAATTATAACATATCCCTCTCTTTCTCCCCCGTATTGATGAACAACCAAGCACATAGTTAACGATATATTTACCAATAATCACAGGCTCCACACAACCCGTGGCATGCGCAATTAGAGCGGCAACCTGGCCCGGCGGGGGTGTTTACTTGGTGAAGGAGAATCGCGGTTATTGCAGGCTGCCAGGGTTATAATTACTAGGTCGTATGAGCCAAGACATGCACAGGAATGGGGCCTTTCCAATAATGACGTTCTAAGACCCTTCCTTTTATTTTTATTTTTTTACTTTTATTTTTTGGGGGTTTGGATACCGGTCTAGACATGTGAAATACAGTGTTTGATCGGCAGTCCACCTGTAGGCATGGAACGATGGATGGATGCTTGTCCAAAGCGACTGTGCCGCCACTTGGCTCTGTTCAGGTGTGCTGGTTATGTTGATCCTTCTATGACGACCCCTCTTTGCTAACATATAAAAAGGTTGTCGAACCCGACCGAGTGAGAAGGAAATACTTCCATTATCTACTACCATCCCTCTCCACTCAAGAAAATCATTCTCCAAATCTAATCATTTACAACTACCTTGTACTTCCAACGCATCCACGCATATCTTCTCTCCTATCCTATCTCTTCCATCCAGATAACAGCCTTATTATCTTTCCTTCTTCCAGATTCAAAACCAGTCAACACCATGTATACCTACACTTCCACCCACAAGTTCCTTGTTCTGGCCCCTATCCAGTGCGGCCCTACTCTCGCCCAGCCCCAAACCGAAAGCCTGCCCGCCTCGTCTCAAGTGCGTGAGCGTTCCAGCAGCCAGTCATCTACTGCCAGCAGCGGAACTCAGATGAGTGAGCGCTACGGCCAGCTCCCCGGCGGCTTCCTTTACCTCGGACATGACACCCCAACTACATCCAGCGCATAAATAACAATGCCACACCGGGTGCATCTTAAGTTTCAGATCGCGCTGGACACGATATCTTTACTTCTACGACTCCTTTTACTAGCGAATTAGTTCGAATTACCCACTATCTTGTCTTTTGTCTTGTTTTTTTTTTTGGGAAAAGAAGGAGGTTTTTTTAGGGGGGGGGGGTTCTACTTTTTCAATCCGCTACTATTGATTCATTGTTATGTTTTTCGTTCTCCTTCTCCTTCTCCATTTATATTAATATATCAATTTGCTATCAATGTGACGATGATATCCTCATATATGTCTAATCTCCACAACCTGTAGCTCCCCAAAAATCATAGGGGCGAAGATGGCAAGGTAAAGAACGTAACGGGGAGGGCGATGAATATTTGCCAAGCCTCAACTTGATATTTGCCAAGTCTTGTGCAATCTGATCGACTGCAGCTTACGTTCCACAGCCAAGCAATAATGATGACTTCGGCAGCCTGTTGATTCACCCCTTGATTGCCGCTGATCTTGGTTATGATCATGAAGTAGCGATTTTCGGAGGGTTTGGTCTTTTGAGGGAAAGAAACAGGATGTACTACTAGTGTAAACAAAGTACCGTTTAGGTGACGACAGGTTAAACGCAATCTTAGATCTATGTTACACGGGCCTTTCAAAACCCACCCAGAATCTAGAATCTTAGTAGGATTCGTGTCTGAAAAAGTCCGAACAACTTCCTCCAGCCAATTTGCCCCCTTCCCCCCCTCCTCTCTTTCAACCTCGATTAATTTCATCTTCTAAGAAGATAAAATTGCTTTTTCCCGAGAAAGAAGGAGGGCGGCAGTGTAATGCAGTAGAAATATTTTTTTTGGGGGGGGGGAAAGGAAGAGGGGGAGAGCACGTAGCCGAGGAGGGGCAAAGTCAAACTAAAATAAACAAATAAGCAAAAAAGGAAAGAAAGAAGAAAAATAAAAGAAATAATTAGATCAACCCTGGTAGGGACCAACAATAGGATTAAGTTATCATTCTGCATATTTCCACGCCTAGGTAAGTAGGTACCTGTACCAAGAACCATACCATAACCTCAAACCATACACCAACCACATCCTTGAAGGCCAATGAGAAATTTTGAATTAATTATTATTTTTGGGGCCTCTCTCTCTGTAAACACCTTTAGACTTGGTACTTGAAAGGGATAATTTTTTATTTTTTTTTTCCCTTTCCTTTTTCCTTTTTTTTTTTTTGCTTTTTTTTGCTTTTTTTTTTTTTCCCCAAGTCGGAGTCGGGAGCTGGTTGGTCCAACGAAGCCCTTATTCGGTAGGTAGGTAAGGTAGCTAACTTACCTAGTGTCTACCTAGCTAGCTGTCTCCTTGGATAGGTAATAGGTAGGTAGGGAGGTAGATAGATTACTAGATGTATGTATGTTGTTATTGTTGCCTACTTACCTGGGTATGATCTGTCTTATGGATGTAGTACTAGCTACAGATACGTGGACGTCTGTGCAGTAAGTAGTACATGGTACCTAGTAGGTATTTAGGGTTAACCGGAGTTAACCTCCTACTACCCAAGTAGGTAGGTACAGTAGGTACGTACTAGGTAGTTATCTAGCCTCAGTCCTTCCTTGGGGTCGATTCTACCCCACGAATAGCTCGGAAATAGATAGAGGAAGAGGATGAGGATGAGAAGGACCATCCACCGCTGACAGGGAATCCAAGTATAGACAGCTTTTCTTTGGGGGGGGGGCGTGTTTCTTCCTGCGTGTATGGTGTGATGTGGTGTGGACTTTTATTTTATTTTATTACTTTTGGGGGAGAGGGGGTGACCACATGACTTAATGGATACGAAGGATTGAGTAGTTCTATATTATGTTCATGGCTAACTAGGTATACACTAAAGGTAGTTCAAGTAGGTAGTTGATACTTGATTTGTTACTAGTAGCTAGCTAGGTACCTACCTACAGGCTAGCAAGTATCTAACTAGTTAACCGTTTAACAACAATTATATAAGAAAATTAAAGAAGGAATCGGAAAAAAAAAATTGAAGACTTCAAAACTGGATAACTAGTATTTATTACTCCATACCATACCTCCATTGAGAGTAAAGTAATATTAACCATACATCCATAATTTAAGCCTAGAGGAGTGGAAAGCCAAGATTGCGGCCAAGAGGTGTGTATAGTCTGTAGGTGAAGTATGTACATATACATGTACATAGATACTTACATACCTATTCATTCATTGTATGTATGCACGGTACATCACTTGGTTCCCTGGTTGATAACTACGTTACGGATGGAGTTATGTCGGGGAGGAAACAAGGGGGGAGGGGAGGGAGGAGAGGAGAGGGGAGGAGTGGGGAGGAGGAAACAGGAAAACAACCACCTGGTATTGTATGTAATGATATCTGATTATCATTAGTTACTAGCTCTTGTATCGTCATCTCATCTCATCTCATCTCATCAAATGACGAGATTAAGGAAAGAGGACAAAAAAGGAAAAAGGAAATATATATAAAAAAAAGCAAATAATCAATTAGGCCAAAAAAAAAACAAAAAAAGGGGGGGGCGGGCGAGTAGATTGAAATCCCATGACTTTGACCCATCCCACCTACAACAGCCAAGAAAAAAGAAAAGAAAAAGAAGAGGTGGAGGGAGATGACAATAATGATGACAATCCTAACCTAATCATGAGATAAACCATGTCGGAGCCAAGATAAGGTAGATAAATGTAGGTAAGGTAGTTAGCTAGGGACAATAATCAGTCATACAAGGAGTAATTCCGACTTCCCAACACAGCCACAGAAAATACTTATCAGGAAACCCTTACCTAGACACCTGCTTAGCATTCTTTTAGTAAACTCTGTTTAAACAAGTAACTTCCTAGGTTGGACGGTATGTACAGACATACAGACATTATAGTTAGTTAATACTATGTTGTTGTTCCTACTTACATAATTAGATACCTGTCTTATCTAACTATAAAGGGTTACTACATAGCTATTTACAATACCGACAAAATTCAATTCAATACCTATCATAGATGATCTGGAACCGGTTACGCATCACATCTACCTTAACGCAGCCAGTTGTTGTTGTTGTTTCTGACCCCCTTCCAGAATAGAATACTATCTTAATTGGCCAACCAACCCTTTCATTTTTTTTTCTTTTTCTTTCTAATTATTATATCATATTATTGGCGAAATTCGGAGATAACCAAATCCGAAACAATATCGTATTACTTATACATTTTCTTACTCTCCTCCTCCTCCATCTTTTCCTATACCTCCAACTAGTTAATATATAGACGCAGGATCAGGATTAGATTAAAGATGGTATGATCCTTTAGTGATCAATCTTATAGAACAGGGGTCTGTTGGGGTAGATATAATAATAACAATAGCTATAACTACCTACGTACCTACCTACCCCTCATCCGGCATTAGACTTGTGGGGTATGGTTGGGGTTAGAAAACATTCGAAAAAAAAAAGTGGTTACCACTAAAGCTACCTATGGAGTCCACTAAACCTAATAATAACCAGCTATGACTCCGTGAACTACCAACGGATACCTTATACACCGGGTTGGAATTGGATTCCGAATAATGTTGGTAGGTAAAACTATCTACCTACCTACCTACCTACCTACCTCCCTATCGGTAGGTATCTATATACTTTGGAGGTACTATATTACTATTACCTATTATTATTACTACCTATTACGTCTCTCCGCGGAGTAAGATAAGCCTGTTGAGTTGTCAAGGTATACCGTATTTACTACCTAGCTAGCTGTATATATATATATACAAACTTTTCTGTTTAAGTAACTATTATTAGTGGGTGGGTATCGTGTCCTCGCAAACTAGGTAGCTAACGACCCAATGGATCTGGTAAGACTTATACCTGGCCCAATATAGTCACACCTAAGTTATTCAGATAGGTGTTTCTTGTGCCCACTCCCCTTTCATGAGTTTTTTTTTACTATTATCATCAATCTGTATAAGCTGGACACCGATATAATAGAATTATTATATCTTATACCTCAATAAAGTTGAGGAAAATGTAATATGACGTACTCTTGAATATGATATCCATAGAGAAATCTATTCACGGCCCGATATATTAGAAAACCAAAAACTGAAAAGTGGTCCTAGGTAGCTATGAACTATCAAGTGTTACCTTTTTGACATGCTGCCAACCCCAATTAAACGGATCTCACTTTGTTGAAATATATGTACTACTACTACTACTACTACTACTACTACTACTACTACTATTACTATCATCACTTAGTTTGACCCGCCATCAAGTACCTGGAGGACCACAAGGACATAAAAAAACATTGCCATTACGCGTAGGACAAAAGAGCTGCTGCTGAAAATTCCTAGTCGGAAAAGATAGCAAAAGGATGGAAGCTTGGTATCAGAAAATGGGAAGAGAAGGAAAAAGGTTGTAACCATATTAAATTACCCTTCAAATAGACCTGAATAGAAGAAAAAAAAAATAAAAATAGAATCGCCGCGCCACATCAGTAAGGACATTCACGGGTACTAGACCATAAGAAAAGAAAAAGAAAAAAAAAAAAAGCTAATAAGAAATAGACAGGGTCGAATTTACAGTCAGGGTTATCAATAGGAGAGGTAGTAAAAAACAAAGTGGGAGAATAGTAAAAAGAATAAATTAATCAGAAGGAACAAGAAAAAAAAGGGAAAAAAAAATTTAGACAAAGGAAATTTAGAAAAAAAAAAAAAAAATTTATTGTGAACAAAAGGAAACGCAAACATGCTAGATATGGATATGTATGCGGATTAACAAAATAAAAAAGAAAAGAAAAGAAAAAGAAAATAGAAACAAAAATAAGGCTGCTGGTACAACAGAGGACAAACCGATAGCTACAAGCAACAGAAGGGGACAAAGGTTGCGTGGGTATCACAGGGTATCCAAGTAACTTCTCTGCTCTCTCAATGTTGGAATCTTAGAGTCTCATTGACTCAAGTCCCCTCTCCAATATGAAATCTTCAATTGGAACACGATACAATTCATTCATTCACATGCCTAGTTTCAACGAGCCGCAGGTATAGTGTGAACCTCCTTGAACGTGAATTTGCTCGAGCTCCGAAACACAATGAGGCACAATGCTGCAATCCGGGGGAATTCGCTCGTCAAGTTCGGCTCTGGTATTACGGCGATGAATTACCGTTGATTATACACCAAGAAGAATTGGGACAATCTGATCCAACCAGAAGAATAATTAAACAAGAAGGGAAGAGAATAGAAATAAAAATTGCGGAGGATGAGATCACATGGGAAATGACTCCTCATCGGTCATCGCCGGCTCTGGACTTCGCCCGCCGACGGAAGAAATCCATTACCTTCCGAGCTGCACCAGAACTACCAGAATGGTGTGATAAGTCACGCTCATACTCATATGCGTCGGCAAATTTCCGGTGGTTTTTCTGCAATACACCAGGGCGAATTGCCCCTCGTCCAGTCTGCATTGATTGCCGCGATCCGTTGTCGTAAACACCATTGTACTCATCATAGTAGTTGGGTGTTGAGTGATTAGCATAGCGATTATGATAATAATTATCATTCTCATTTGGGTACACTTGCTCAGCGGAAGCAGTAGCATACGAGGTGGGTTGGTACGTGTCGGATTGGTTTTGATGTAATACTGCAAATTGCTCATCGATACGTGCTTGGTAATTGACAGGCTCATCTTGAGTGAGGACATCACCTCCCGGAGCACCCTCTGATGCCACAGCAATGGTATCTTGAGGCCCGTAGCTTGTGGCACGGGCCCTTGGTCGCATTGCTCCTGTCGATGGGCGTTGTATTTCTGAAGAACGATCTGTTTGAGACTCTTCATCAGGAGTCTGTGACCTACTGGAGGAAGAGAACGCCTTTAATGAGAAAGATGGGGGTAAGAGTGAAAACCGGCGGGACCTGCTGCCGAACTGCCCAGAGCGCCTTGAGTCCACCGATGCCCTTGTATCATCTCCGGCATATGGATCTCTCATGCTGGTGGGAGGGTAGCGCTTTTCGGCCTTCTGCTTTTGGCTGCCACCTTGTCCTCCACGTCCGCCAAAGATAGAATTCGACCTCCCGAAAAGCTTCTCGCTGATACTGGACACAGTATTTGATCTCTTGTGACCTTTGGCAGGGTCTTGTCGAGGGGTTGTATTGAATCTGGAGGGTAAATTTTGGGCGCTCGACTGGTCGGAATCGTTTTCTGGGGTAGGTTCCTGTGGAATTGGGGCAGAAATGACATATTGCTTGCTCTTTGGTTGCGCTAAGCTGCCTTGGGCATTGGTTGCTGCCACCGTGGGTGCCACTGGTTGGCCATAAGAACCCCGCGATGGTAAGCGGCCGGCGTTAAATGAGGCCATAGAGCCACCGGTTGTCGGTCGTGTGGCTTGAGTCGTAGGCATAGGAGCTGTCCCAGTGAGGTTTGTGGTATCGGAGGTGGAGCGGGGTAGGTGTGTAGGTAGAGGCGCCAGGGCCGGGCCAGGAGCTACTTGAGAGACCGCAGCTCGTGCACTTGTTTTGGCAGACATCTCACGCATAGACAATTCGGGCTGAGCGGGAGGCCTATCTAGGCTGTTTGACTTCGTTCTTGTGGATCCACGCTCAGGATCAGACACGTCTGCGCGAGAGACATCATCTCGGCCATCTCCCCTCGTCGTCTGTGAGTGAGGCGCAACGTACTCTACTTGGACAGTGCGGCGCTTGGTATCGCGAGGAGTCTTAGATCTATCACCTTGTTGGTCTTGTGAAATGTCGCCGGCGTGATGAATCAATCCGCCCACAGAAGGAACTGTGCTCTGGTAAGCCTTCGGGGGTTCTCTAACCGAGGCACTACGAGCCAGTAAGGGAGCCTCCTTAGGTTGTTCATCCGAAACTGTGGTGTTAGCGATGTCTGCAACTTTGGTGGTGCTGCTGGTGATATGGGAAACAACATGCGAGTATTCGCTGAGCCAGCTGTGTCGGGCAACCTCGAACAAATCTGCTCGCTTCCGAGGGTCTGGAACTAGTATCCGCCTTAGTAGATCACGAGCGTGAGGGGTTACGTATTCGGGAAATGTTAGAGGCGTTGTAACTATATACTTGTATAGCAGGTTGATATTATCACCATCTGGATTTGCTGGGTCGTCATCAAAGGGGAGGTATCCCGCTAGCATGGCATACTAGGTATTCTGGATTAGCTACGTAGCGCGGGGATAGGAACTAGAAAAAGAGATAGGAAAAGCAACTTACAAGAATCACACCACAGCTCCACACATCAACTTTGCGTCCGGTGTACAGCGAATCGCTCACTACAAGCTCTGGAGCGGCATAACAAGGGCTGCCGCAACTAGTTTGCATCAAGTCACCTCGGCGCAAACCCTTGGCATTGGGTTTATCCAGGCGCATGCGTTTCACAAAATCCTTGTTCGTGAGATTATATTCAATCTCCTCATTTAGCTCATCCTCAGGATCAAATGTATTCGCAAAACCGAAGTCGGTGATGATAATGTTGCGATTTCGATCGAGCAGCAAGTTTTCCAACTTTAAATCACGGTGAACAATGCCTTTCTTATGAAGGTATCCGACACCGGATACAAGTTGTGCGAATAACCGTCGAGCGGCATTATCCTTTAGATATCTATTATTGAGGATATGGTCGAAAAGCTCCCCACCAGAAGCATACTCCATGATGATTCCGATGTGTCGGTCAGTTTCTACCATTTCGTGCAGCCGGACGATATTGGGGTGGGAAAGATCGCGCAATATTGAGATTTCGCGGTAGATCTTAGGGAGTCTGCTCGGATTGGACCCAAGTGTTTCCCGGCGGATGAGTTTGATAGCCACTTGAATAGTACCATCTCTCTTCCATCCCAATTTCACCTTTCCGAATTCGCCTTCGCCTAGCGTTTGACCGAGAATGTACTGACCGAATGTTGTTTCTTTGCGCTTAACAGTGTTCTCGGGGTACTCCTGTCGACTACGCATTCCACCCCGTGGTCCATCATCCATAACCTCGTTGCCCGCAACACCTAAACCAGAGGCGGGGGCACTTTCTGTTGAAGGAGATAGCGATGTGCCTGCTTGTCGAACTTGTTCTCGTTCTAGGTCTACCGACGGGTCACTCACTAGAACCTGATTGATTACAGTACTCGATTCCTTGACCAATGTTCCCTGACTTGGAATTGTCTCCATAAGGTGTCCGGGCTGAGAGACGGCGGACGAGGGAGCGTTTTGGCCTTGAGCGCTTGCTTCCTTTGACAAATCTTCGGGTGATTTGCCCGCGTGCCGACGAGATCGATTATCATCACCCTTCCTCTCACGGCGACTTCGCTCTTCGCCCTTACTCTTGTGACGCGACCCTGATACCTTCTCACCTGATGATCCAGCAGATGTTGAGTTTGATCCACGTTGACTACGGTGGGTTGATGAGGTTCTCGGAGGAGGGATAGGTGGAGCGCCGAGAAGGTCGGGGTAGATAGGAGATCGATTATTCTGGGCGGGAGAAGGAGCCGTAGGGGTCAAGGATGGAGATGCATGGGTGCGTGGTACGGACTGCGTGTTGGAATCGTTCATAGCCGAAGAGACTGTTGGGACCGGGTGGGGGAATGGCTGTTGGAGACTTAGCGCATGGTTCACGGGGCTAGTTTGTGAAACACTTGATTGTCGCGACGGATGCTTTGACCCGGGTAAGGAATGAGGGGGGGAGTCGAATAGTGACCTGGAGGTAACAGGTGTATGGGGGAAGGATGGAATATCGTGCTGAGGGATCGTTTGCATAGTCGCCGACGACATACCTTCGTTCAGTGAAGGCACGGCAGAGCCTCTAGAGGTAGAGAGCTGTCTGCGGCGTTTACAATCCGAGACAACCTCTCCAGATGCGCAAAGACCAGGAAATGGGCGATGATCCTCTTTTATTCGGGCCTGACAATTGCAATTGATCAACCGCCCAAAAGGTCAAAACCCCCCCAAAGGTTGATCGCCTTTTTTTTTTTTTTTAATCCTCGGACCCTTCGTTTCTCTCTTATTATTGTTTTTCGCTTTCGCCCTTCTTTTATTTTTATTTTTTCGTTTTCTTCTTAATCTTGTATTTTTATTTTTATTTTTTTCGGAGGTGAGGTGGACCGCAATCGATTGTCTGTTGTTCGCCTGCCTATCCGATCGGGCAGCTGAAATGCGGTGTTCCAAGTTAGTTTCCTCAACGGTAAGCTGTCACCGATAAGGGGTATGACGACTAACAAACAAAAACGAATCAGAAGTGAGGACAGATCACAGAAGTCGTCACCGTTGTCAGTTTATCGGGGACACCAGGTCAAAGGGGTAAATAAATTCAAGAGAGAAGATATAAAGGGAAAAAAAAAAAGAAAAGGGTTAAAAATAACCAAGGGCGCGTCGTGACAAAGGAAATTGATTTTTTTTTCTTTTTACTTTTTATTTTTTTCTCTCTTCAGATCGCTAGTTTTGTTTGTGACGGTTTTGCTTGAATTTTTATTTTTCTTTTGGGTATCCAGTCGCAGGGAGAGGGTAATGGATCTGCACTGCAGAATTGCCACTGGCACTTCACCTCTGTTCAACGAATATCCACTACCTAGTTGAGTAATGCGCTCAAGGTAGCTTGCGGCTCAAAAGAATGAGGGTCAGAGAGTCGGGGCGACAAAAAGACCAACAAACGCGGGCGGAAAGGGAGCAGCCTCGGGAGACGCGAATTGAACCAGCACAAGCCAACCGTTTTAAGGTTGCGTGCGGGTGTTTGAATGTTCTAAGCGCTTCACCAGCTCAACACATCAGGGTAAAATGACAAAGCAGAGTAAACGCTGCGTTGAGGAGCATGATCGACGGGGGGAGGGAATTTGAACTGCGAAGCAGCGGCAAGAGGGGTGTTGTAAGAGGTCGACCTTTCTTGGGATCGGAGAGGGGACAGGGGGCGGCGGCGCGAGGGTGAGGAAAGGCCGCGGAAACAAACCCCCTAAGGAGGTGAAATAATCGACCCAAGGGAGAAGAGAAAGAAACAAAGAAGAAAAGAAAAAGAAGGAAGGGGAAGGGGGGGGTGGAGGAAAAGGAAAAGAGAAGGGAGAGAAGGAATAGAGGGGGGAGGAGGAGGAGGAGGAGGGGGAAGAGTCGGTGATGATAGAGAGAAGTGGAATAAGGAAGAGAAGGTGAGGGTAAGAGATGAGGTGGTTGTGGTGGAGGCAATAGTTTTGGGTAGTTCGTCGTAGCAAAGTCAAGACGATAATACAGTCGCAGTACGGAGTAAAACTACTACTAATAATAATAATAATAACAACAGCAGCGACGATAATTATTAGTATTAGTATTATTATTGTTATTATTATAATTTCCTGTTTATTATTAGTTTCGCCGACTGTGTTTCCCCTCCCAATTGCGACTTACGACTACTACCTAGGACCCCCAGCTAACCACATCTTGACTACTGCTACAGCTAAAAGGCAGCTACTACCATTACCTGGTTAGGTCCTCATCTATTAGCTGAAAACCACCGTTAAACAGCTCGATGCCAGCTGTGTTGGCTGGGGAAGCAAGAAGCGGGTCAACGGATCGGAGCTCCTTGTAGGAGACAGCAATCATAAATTAATGCCCATTTAAGACAACCATTGTCGTCATCATTGGGATGAAAGGAAATTAGAAAAATGAAATAAAATAAAGTCAACTATAGCCTTACCCATTGATCCTATCAGGCAGTCAATTGGAATTCAAGGTAAGGCGCTTCTTTATTTTTTATTTTTTATTTTTTTTTATCATATGCTATTTCATTCGGGATGGAATTGAGCTAGGAAACCAGATGCGAGGTTTAGTTCTTAGTAGGGGAAAATAATAATAAATAAAATAAATAATAGAACAACCGCCGAAGCATGAGATTATGGTGGCTACAAGACTCCTGCAAATAAAAGGAGAAAAATTATAGTCTTTTCAGCCGGATTCCGAGGTGAGGGTAAACTTCTCTTTTATTTTTATTTTAATTTATTTTATATTTTCTTAAAAAAAAAAAAAAAAAAAGGCAAGAGAGGGGGATCAATGGATCGTATTGAAGATATGATCTTGATCTCTTCCTGTCCACACCAGCTGGTAACTCTTTTCTTCTTTCTTATCATTGTTGTTTGTTTATTTATTTTGTTTTATTATTATTATTGTCACACCAAAAATCAAGGGTTAGCACGTGTGTGTACTGCCTTTTTCCCTTGCCTGAGAGATGAGGTCACTACTTGGTACATACTCAATTCACTCAGTTAAAGGAGACGGCAATGATTTGAGATGGTGAAATTTGTTATCGTCTGCAGAAATTGATCAGAAATTCCATTTCCCGCTTTCTTGCATTTTTACAGATGGATAGAGGGGTTAGTTAGTCTGAATTGAGATCAATTATTCAAAGACCAGATCGCATCTCAATTCTCAATATTTTGTTATTACATATTGTAACGATTTGGAAAGAAACTGGCCAAGTCATCAGGGGGCAGGCCGAACCACTGTTTCATCCAAGGTGGAAAGTTACTAGAGCCGCGGGGGCAGCCGATCGTCATATTAAATACTGTCAGCTCTGATTGGTTGATGCATTTCCTCCAATACACCAGATACAGTAATAGCTCCGTATGGCCCGTCACCCTGTTTTTCTTCTGTCTTTTGGCTGATTTTAAAGCTGTCGCTGTCGCTGTCGCTGTCGCTTTTCAACTCTCCTTCTTAATTGCATCTGTTATTATTGTGTTCATTTTCGTAAGATTAATAAACTCAAGCAATAGTTAGTTAGGAGCAATAGTATCTATGGACTAGGAGAGGATCCCGTATCCCTCTTTTGGACCTTATCGCATTCCACCTTTCAATTTAATAATAATAAAGCTGAGGTTCTCCTCCCTACCTACCTAGGTAGTAAACCACTTGGGTAACGGGGACGTGACCGTCGCTTCGGCGCTTCGAGAGGGAATCCTTGAGCCACCCTCGTTCCAGACAGACTATTCCGAAGAAAGATGCTGCCCATCGCTTGCATTGCAGAATCCTGTGTCACAAAAACTTTCTCTGTTCCATCTATAGTAACAATTCCAGCACCTGATCTATGTCGAGCGCCGTTATGGGTTCTGTCGTTCGGGTACCTCTCCCCAGAAAGGTACCACCACTCGACCGCCGAGTAATGGAAGTAAGTCTAATGAAGGTAATTTGAGTGTTAATTACCCAATGAATCCTCCCTACTTTCTCACCCCAACCATGGAAAGGGCACCTGTCGTCCCAAGGTTCAGTAAAGCTGTTTAAATGTTTGGTTCACTCAATTATTGTCTAGCCAGCTCCATTTATCCAGAGCTTAATTCACCGATGTCCCTCGTCAAGAGCCTTCTTGATTATGTGTTATTATCTATGTACCTACGTAGGAGTATGTGCCTGAGCCCCTTAAAGCATGGATAAGTATGGTATGTCGGTTCTTACCTAAATTTGCTTTCGTCCTTCATCCTTGTGGATTTGAATTATTGATATCTTATCTTCAATTGTCCCAAACTTGCTACCACCAGTACCATTCTAGAACTTCCCTGTGTTATTGGTTTTATTTTTATTTTCCGGCTTGAACCTTTCTTTATCGGAATGCCCGACCCCAGAGTACTCATCCAGTTATGTTACCCCCATCTAATCTAATCCAGTACAAGAACCTAGAAAAACTACGTGGAACCGACTGATCGATTTTACATTATTTACATTTCATATTTTCACCCAAGATAACAACCATAACACTAAATGGAAATACCTACAACCGAAGAAGGGAAAAAAAAAGTTTTAAAACCATCATTCAAAGTTACATACTCCGGATTTACCTAGGTACTTCACAAAATCAGTAACAAAAGACTAACTTGAAGTCTAATAGATTGTAAAGGGCAATTGCTTATACACGTCCAAAAAAAAAAAAAAAGACCCCGTAATCAAACCAGGGATAACCCCGGAAACACCCCTTCTCAAAACTTCAAGGAGTATATTGATTCCCAATATATCCAGCCCTAGATCTGGCATGAAAAGCGCCATCCATGTCTAAAAGTATGCAAGTAATCGACTAGTAGTTTGGTTGGTCAGTTGGGCTCACTAATGGGAAAAGCCTCCTGCCAGTTAACTACTAACTAGGTAGGCGACCTATTAACTACCTACCAGGTAGTCACCTTTACATAAAAAAGAAAATACAAAAAATTAGTAAGTATCGTTAGTGTTTTTTTTTTTTTTTTTTTTTTAACTGCATAACCTACTACTACTACTATTGAAAACAACATGAACACGTATCTCCAATCAACCCCTCCCTTTTAATCCCAAAAAATATGAAAATAAACTTCCTTTTAAGCTCCAAGGCAGATAGGTACAGTACATACCTATGATCGCCATAGTGCTTCCCAACCCTTCAATTCACTAAAGCATGCCTAATGCCTACTACCTACCTAGATGTTGAGATCCAATTGACAGACAAATAGGGTGGATAAATTTTGAATGTTCTACAAAAACAATTACCTTTTTTTTTTATACCGGATATACTAGGTACAGTACCTGAGTAGGTAGATACATAGACAGATCAGGGTAACCTACGTACCTACCTAGGTACTATACCTTTTTTTCCATCCATCCACTGAAGTGAACAAACATATCGGGGAGCGACCTACCCAACTACCTTTATTTATTGCATGATCACCCCCGCAAATGCCAGTTGCTACATAAGGTACCTAGGTAGTTAATTTGCCAGTTATGTACCTTGCATTAATGGGGGGGGGGGGGGGGGGGGGGGGGGGGGGGGGGGGGGGGGGGGGGGGGGGGGGGGGGGGGGGGGGGGGGGGGGGGGGGGGGGGGGGGGGGGGGGGGGGGGGGGGGGGGGGGGGGGGGGGGGGG
>JAPDES010000129.1:0-71118 GCA_027569235.1 Aspergillus sparsus
AGGACTTCGTTATTTTACTCTCACCCCCTGACCCACTATTACACCGTTTTGTTCTTGAGTGCCTTTTTTTTTAATGTGGGGGTGGGGGTGGTTTTAAATTAAATAACACCCGCCCAAATATTTTGTTTGTTTTTTTTTTTTTTTTTTTTCTTTTTGTTGTTGGCCCCCCCCCCCCCCCCCCCCCCAACCCAAAGCCCCGGGGCCCTCGCCTTGGGCCTCCGGAACCTAAAAAAGTCACCAGTTGAAGAGCTAATCATACTAATTATTATTTACCCACCTTTCAACAGATCCCCAAGCCTAACAAACCCGAAGGTCTCACTGTCGGATGGCCTGCCCAGGCTACTGATATGGAGAAGCTCAAGGCTCTCCATGCGGAACTCAAGGCAAAGATGTAAAGTGCTGAGATAGTGGGTTGCGTGCTGCATGCTACATATACTAGGTAGTTCGGTTATATAGTTTAAAATCAACTACACTAGCCACTCTTATATATATACACAAAGTATATGTCCATCCCCCTTTTCTCGTTACACTTTTATAGCTTTTGGTTGGGTTTGACGACCAATTTGTATTCAACTTTCCCGTACTGAACTAGTAATACACAAGGTATATGTAAACAAAAAAAAAAAACTGAACTAACCTAACTTAACCAATCTGTGGAAATAGGTTAAATAGAAACAAAAGGCTACAGGAAGAGATACCAAATACAGAGCTCTATAGACAAAGGAAAAACTTTCCCCTCCTCCGTTTAAGACCTAAACAAGGACAATCAATTAAAGCTGATAGGTGACTTACTCAGCCTTAACTGATGATGACTCGCCATTGGTCACAGTAGTAGCAGTTGTTGTAGTTCCGTTTTGCTTAGTTTCGGTGGTGGCCTCTTCTTTTTCCTCACTGGGGGGCGGGGGGTAAAAGTTGATCTTGCCACCTGGTTGGATGATGTTTAGTCTGTCGTAGAGAGTGGTGCATCGAACATAGGGATCCATTTGCCAGTACTGTGCACTCAGGTTTTTGATGAGTTCCTTCCTCTTCTCGACAGCAGTCTTCGCCTTTTCTTCGTCCTTATTCTTGATAGCCGTAATCCATTCGACCGTTACGTCTTGGATTTGCTTGGCGAGTTGTTGACGCTCCGCCAGAAGCTCATCACGCTTGGCGGTATCTGCCATGGTTGCATTTTCGCCAGGCTTGACCTCAACATACTGGTATTTCCAGTCTTCATCTCCATCAAGTTCTTTGGGGATGCGATCTTTAGCAATGAATTCCTCCAGATCTTGGAGGTTTTTAGTGAAGTTGATTTTGGAAGCGACGACGGGGTCGAGCCAGCCTTTGATAATGTTCCAGATACCTAGAAGAGTAGTTAGTTAGTTACCTTTTCATTTCCCTCAACATTTTCATATAGATGGATATGTCGCGTGTGTGGGGGACAGAGGGGAGGGAACGAACTGGAGAAAATCCAAGGGGCTTTGTGGATGAGGACGACTCCGAGAGACTCGGGGTAATTGGCCTCGAAGCACTTGATCATAAACTTCACAGGGTGGTAGTCCTATATTGTATTATTAAAATGGGCCCGCCAATAAAGAAGATATGGAAGAATACGAGAACAAGCGTACCATGTTGGCTAGGGAAAAGTTGGTCATGTCGAATATGATACACTATTAAGAGTTAATTCTCCTCTCCTTGAGGTTGCGCAAGGTAAGAACACTTACGGCAGTTTCGACTGGAGGTGCCAGCATCATCCGAGCCGATTCGATAGTAAAGACCGTGAACCGATCTAGGGCCTGGGTGCTTTGGTCACCAGGCTTGTGCAACCGAACCCGTACGACGCAAATCGGTCGTCCGAGTTTGTCGACACCATGAAGGTAACTCTTCCCCATGCGAAACTGCATAAGGAATTCGTTCGCTGCCTTCTTTTCGGCAGCGTCAGAGCCATTGGATTGCTCCAAAGCAAGATGTTCACCGTGTATCATAATATCATCATCCACCTTTGCATCTAACAACCGCCAGCGGATTGTGGAGATCAACATGATCAATGCCTTTTTCACATCCCACTTGCGCGCACGCAAGAAGCGCAGGAGCAAACCATCGGGGTTGTCTTGCTTCACCATATTCCAGAATGTGGCGCGGATTTCCTCAGGCTTCATCTCGACGAGAGCCTTCTGGAACTCCTTTGACTGGCCAAATTTATCGTCCCCATCAGTAATGGTAATAGCCGCAAGACCGGTCGCAACACCACTTGTGGTTGATGCCTCCTCTTTTTCCGAACCTCCACCAAAGAGGCCAAACCTTCTCTTGGGCTGTTTCTTCGGTTCGGGGGCGGGGGTAGATTCGGCTTCGTGCTCAATGCCCGGCATTTCGACACCGCACACCTTGAACATCAGGATCCAAAACTCCTGGAGCTTGGCTTCCTGTTCCGGGGTGAGGTTGCCCACGGTTCCGGGGGCTGGGTCAGTAGACATAGTGTTAAGGGTATCAATTACACCGAGAAAAAGATCTTGGGATTGAGGTTCAGGGTTGGACTCCTGGGGAAGAGAATCGTTTCCGATCGCTTGGTATTTATTCTGCAGCCAGGCCCCACCACCAACAAGGAGTAAGGTGAATGTGATTGCCCAGAAGGTCGAGCCCTTCCTCGGTTCTTGAAATGAGGATAATGAAGTAGTGGAAATAGGCCGTTTGAGTGGATGGGAAACCGCCCCAGGGCTAAGACCTAGACGTAATGGGGGGAAGATCGGTGCACACTTAGAGGCACGCAACAGATAAGAAGCAGATTGGATCGACTTGGCCGAGGAACAGACGAAACGGCGATGCAAAAAGGGATAAGCTTGCATGTGCCGACTTGAGGGCGAATGACGACCGTGGGAAAGGAATGGGAGGTTCGTAAGGAAAATGGAAGGGGGGTGGATGAAAGGGATTAATTAAATCGCGTGCCACACGGAAAAATAGTCTGATATGTCAAAAGTGAATAATGTCAGACCCCTGAAACTAGCATTAGAAGAAAAAGAAGAAAAGAGTTAGGGTGTTTCGGGGAAAGACAAAACGAAGAGAGAGGGGGTATGCGGGGAAAACGAGGCGATATTCTGGCAGGCTAGAGAGACGAAGGGAGGCGAAGGAACAAAAAGACCAAGAAAATATTACTCGCTGAACCAATTAGCAGTCAACTTGTCTGCGTCTCGAGTTTGGTAGCAAGTCAGGTACTGGTAAGGTAGTAATAATTGTCGGGTTTGCGCCACAGTCCAGAACCACCACCAAATAACCAGTTATTTTTATTTTATTATCCACTCCGATCATCAATTGAATGAACAACTACTGGGCTCTCTAGACAACTTCTATCAAGCCATAGAATTGTGAAGCGGGGGGTCGTCCATCGTCTACAGCCTTTAACTTTCCCTTAGTATTCACTAACTATTCCTCGATTTTCTTGCTTTTAGGACTGGTTGGAACTAACTTGTCGAGATTAATAATGGTCCTAGTCGCCATCGCCGTTGTCTCACTGGTTGTTTAATAATTTCCAACCTTACCCACTTTCTAAATCGCGTATACGTTCCGAACCGCCCAGTGTTGACGATTTGAATTGTTCTTGTTCTTCGTCTATCTACTACACTCGCATCTTCTTCTGTTTTCAAACAACCTCGGAATTTTCCATTCAACATCCTCGAATACCCACACCCGCCCCCACGCAAAGGTCATAATGGATGTTGGTTCTTCTGGTCTCCGGTCATCGTCGCGTCCGCGGCCGTCATCACGGCCCACCACCCCCTTGCGACCTAGCTCTCGATCGTCAATTCGAGAGGCACATGGGTACGGCGCCAGTATCGGTAGTGCGGGCTACACCCAACCTGCGATCAATGCCCTCGAACCCCAGTTTGCTGAACTCGCTGACTCCATGGCGGATCTGGAAGCTAATTTCATGCATCTCCAGCTCATGCATGAGAGTTTAACGCGCTTTAGCGAGAGTTTCGCCAGTTTTCTGTATGGGCTGAATATGAATGCATTCTGCGTGGACTTTCCAGAGGTACGGTTATATCTCGGCAACGAGTTATTTAGGATTATGTTTATGCGTGCCTCACCTTTCCTGACAATAATCTAGGCCCCAATTCTAGAGTCATTTCGACGAGCGAAGCAGGCAGAGGCACAAAAAGGTGGATATACCAAATACTCCGCGGTCTACAAGTGACAAGATCTATCTAACTCTTTCGTAGAGGCTGAAATTGTCGAGTCAACAAAATCCGCCAATGGGGGCGACATGACATTCATGTGAGTTTCCTATTGCCTACAAAGGTCGCATTTAAGTACTGCTATTGTGTCATGCCCCGATTCTAACCTTCTCGCCCCGGATCTAGGACCACCGATACAACGTTTGTTGAGCATCCCCCAAGTACAGTCTCCTCTAAAGGCACATCTAAAACTACGGCGTCTTCTCGGGGAACAAAGAGAGGATCTAGCACACGTGGATCTACTAGCGGTCGCTACACAACTAGAGGAAGCACTCGAGGTCGTCCTAGTGGGCTGCCACGAGGACGGGGAATCCGATGAGTAGATGCGATCGGATGCACAGTATCTAAGCCTGAATTTTGGCTTCCCCTTGTAACCGTTGTTGAAGGCACCCATCCCACTTAAAGAGTAGTTAATCCTCTTCTCTTCGCAAGCGCAGAGGTCCAATAGACTAGAAGCGTCAAGAGTAAGAGTCAAATAGGACGCATAGCCTCGATGATGAGCAGTTCAACTATTGCTCCGATGATTGGTTTACCTGCACCTATGTTAAGGCTGTATGGAGATCCATTTCGACAGAATGGGTGGGAAGATATTCATCAGTGTCATCACTCCCTTGTTAAATTTCATGCTAATATAGAGCATAATACAGTCGCATTTTCGCGCGATTTCTGGTGTAAAGGATTCTGTAAACTTTCTATAAGAGCGTACCCTGGAAGTATTGCTTCTGTCATTAGTTGCGAGGCTTGCTAGTGGAAGAACAAGCATGCTAAGACAATCTACGACAGACAATAAATTGAATTTAATAGTACTTCGCTTCTGGAGGAATGGTGTTTAGTTCAAGAAGCTTATTATTCGTTCATTTCGGATCAAATCCATTCCCGGTTTCTTATCGCGCGGAGCCGCCGTCGACCCTTGCGAAAAAAGATCTGTCTTGCTTCTGCTAGCGCTTCCTTCGATGGCGCAACACCAGAGCAAAATATTCTGACTGAATTCTATCGCATCCAGCTACAGCTTCGGTTTAACTATCTCTTCTACATATCTCTGGTTAGTATGCAGCTTTGTCGAGCCCTGGCTTTCTGCGTTGAGCTGCGCCCTGACGTATTAATTAACTCTTCCTTAGCGTTCGGCCCCAATCCCCGACAACGGAACACCAACTCGCCGCGGAGACCAGCCCAATTCACGAGTAGCCGGCAATTCACCATCAGCACCCAACTCCTAGACATCGCAATCATTGAACAGCTTGGGTTATTTTTACTAGGAGCGGGTCTCCAGTAACGCCATGCGAATCTGATCCATGAGACATTCTGAAATGGTTCTTCAATCCATGGCGTTTTCTTGTACCTACCGGACGAACTGATCAATCGACGTACCTGCAATCGCTCCTTCTTTGGATATCCAAGTCTATCTCTCCTGTTTACCGGCCGACACCTCAGTCTCCCGTCGCTACCTGTGAATTTGAACCTTCGACCTGTGCTCTATTAACTTACCCTGTCGAGACCTTGACCCGTTATACCTGTGAACAATGGCAAGTGTGATATCGGTATCCCTCCTCTCGGAGGCCGAGTTTGGCTGTGGTATGTGCGCGTCATATAGGCAAACTGATGTTGTTTATTTGAGTCCTTCGTGAGGCTAATTATGTCTTGAAGAGCATCTTGCTGCACAGCTTACGCATGACGGATCCTCCAGTGACCAGTTCAAGAACTCCTTTGTCAAGACACATAACGAATTGGGCCGTCGAGCCAGCTCGATCGAAATAATCGCCAAGCAAAAGACGACGGGCTTTCAAGTTTCCAGATTTCTAAAACCCAAGTATACTTGTTTGACTTGTTCCGAGATTTGTCTGTGTGTCGATCGCAAAAGCCACACTGAAAAGACCGGTCATCAATTTTGTAAGTCTTCAAAAAATGCAGTGCTCAGAGAAAAGCAATATTAACACCCTTTTTTTCCAACCCTTCTAGATATGGAGTCTCGAACGCGTGCTCTGTTTTGTCAGGGCTGTGAAGACCTTGTTTATGACCATAATCTAGAACGAGTTCGGTCATCAACATCTGAAACCACATTACAAGGTCCGCATGAAAATTAGCTTTGAAATTGATTGTACCTAAATGACTGAATTATTAGCAGTTGTCAAGAAACGCCGGTTTAGTGAGAGCTCAGTCGATGAGCTCTTTGTTAGAAGCAACGCAAACAAACGCCCTTGTGCAAAACAAGGAGTCAGAGGCTTATACAATCTCGGACAAACTTGCTACTTGAATGTCATCCTACAGACGCTCTTACACGATCCGATTTTAAATACTTACTTTCTCGGAAACGGTCATCAATCTCACGACTGTACCACGCAAGACTGCATAGGATGTGCCGTTGCTGAAGCATTTGCTGATTTTAATAGCACCGACAAAGCCGAGGGATTTGCAGCTCTTCCCCTTCTTCTAGCTTCGTGGCGCTCGAGCTCTGTAAGTGATGATACACTAGAAAATCATTCCGACGGGACGAACTAACAACGCTTAAGGCCTTAGCTGGTTACCAACAACAAGATGCCCACGAATATTACCAATTCCTCGTCGATAAGCTCCATGCCTGCACTGAGGGACACCGGGAGGGCCACGAGAAAGGTTGTTCATGCTTCTTCCATAGGACATTTTATGGCAAGCTTCGAAGTAGTGTGACTTGCGATAAGTGCGGCAATGTCACACGAACTGAGGATCCAATGGTAGATTTGAGCCTCGATGTCCAAGTGCAGGCGAAAAAGCGAGCTATGGGTGGCGGTGCCAGTTCATCAACAACCTCCACTCTCAATAGATGCCTAGAGAGTTTCACATCCCCCGAAAAGCTCATGGCTGGCGTTTACAATTGTAGCGGTTGTGGCAATACGCCACAAAAAGCGACAAAACAATTGCGAATCAAGAAATTGCCAGCAATTCTATGTATGCAACTCAAGGTGAGTTCATTTCCCATAAACCCCCAGTGGGGATATCAACTAAACTTCAATTATAGCGCTTTGAGCATACATTTTCTGTGTCAGAGAAAGTAGAGGGTCGTATTGATTTTCCCTTATCGATTAACATGCTGCCTTATACAACCAACCCGAACTCGCGGGTCGACAAATCTAGATTTATCTATGACCTATCGTCCGCCGTCGTCCATAAGGGAAAACTCGATGCGGGCCATTATTATGTTTACTGCCGCCAGGGAGATCAGGTATGCGTTTCGTCCGCATCATTATTCCGAAACCACAAAATTTACTAATATTCGATATCTAGTGGATGCTCTTCAACGATGACCAGGTGACCTCTGCATCGGAGGCCGAAGTTCTCGGTGCTGATGCCTATCTCTTATTTTATAGTCTTCGATGTCTTGTATCACCTCCCTCCCAGCATTCAAGCTAGTCAATCGATATGCCCATCATGGAGGACTTGTTACACTTCACCTCCTTTTCTCTTCTTCTCTTCTCCTCTTTTTCTCACTCTCAGAGAATGAGTTATTTATTGCATTTTCTATTTCCAGCGGCCCGGAGTCCACGGTAAGGAGTTGGGGTAATTAATTGTTTCAGTTGCATATTTGTTCGGAGCAACGTGTCGTGGTTTCTTTTCCTTTTCTTTTTTTTTCCCCCTCTTTTCTTTCCAAGCCTGATAGGATCTTTTCATTAAGGATGATGCGAAAAGAAGCTAGAGTGGAATATTCGAAAGCTTGTTGGGGAGGGTTGTAGGTTAGAACACTTTATGTTAATACATACATTTCTTGCATATTACCTTTTTAAATTTCCACCCGTTTTAAAGTTATTATGTTAAACCTTAATTTCCTCAAGCGGCTCTTAGTAAACGCCGATACTTCACAAGGTTCGAAACGTCAATTAGAGGAGAGAGGGGGAAAGTGGCAAGTGCTAGAGATGCCGGTCTACGGAGGTAGGAAGAGGGTGATAATGTATAACCGGAGCAATCCACGACTATTAGGTATCGCGACCGAGAACCACCCATTGCTCCCAAACAAATACTCATGCCTGTTTCTAAATACGTAGTCGGGTCTCGCCCTAATGGGAATGAACCAAGTCGGGAGGGAGAGTCCACTAAGTGGAAGGATATGATGGGAAAGAAAAGGTGGGGAAAAAATTGAAGCAAGAGGTTTCCTCGGTTCAGATGGAGTATGAATTTCAAGAAAAGAGGAAAAAAGTAAACCGGTTGGACATGACATGACACCCATAAAAAATTGTCAACACCGAACATCCGCACATAATTTTCCTCATTCCCATTTTTGTTGGTTCCATGCTCTTAAAACACCCATTTTTTTAATCCTTTATATCTTGCCAATCGTATCGGTTTCCTTCATATCCCTAAATGGGCGTGTCGAGCACGTAACGGAAGTTGTCATGAATAGGAACAGATCGCGAAAAAAGATTAATTTATCGGTACTGGAAAAGTGGTTTAAAAGTCGATGGTTAGCGATGGCATATTCTTCTTTTCCTTGTAATTGTTCTTTGGCCGTGTAGTGTATTCTTGTTCTTGTTCTTATTTTTATCATATCACTCTTCATCCCCAAATCGAAATTTCCCACTCTTCCCAATTGGCGCTGTTTGGTGTTGTATTTTTTTCGTGATTCCAAATATAGCAGAGATGTTGAAAGGGGGGAGGGGGCTTGAGAGAAAACCAACCTTGTGGAAACCAATGTCGGAGGACTTCTCACGGAAGCACTGACGGCAGATGTTCATCTAAAAGAAAATACCCAATCAGCTATCAATTCCCTGGCACAGAAATTTGAAAAGATTTGGTTTTCCATACCCCGTACTTGCGGATAAGACCGGCGCGGTGGGCGCAGACACGGCTGTTTCGAGGGAAGATAAGTCAATCATCTATTCATTCGTATTTCCATCTTCTCTCCTGATTTTATTCCTGTCTTCATTCGTTCCGAGATAGATGGGAGGACAAAGGGGTTGCTTCTATTGCTGTTTTACGCACCATTCACGGGAGCCCTTTCCGAACCTATCGAGTAGGAGAAAAAATATTGGTTAGTCCTCACTTCGTTGCTAGACGATCATTTCGGAGTGCTTGAAATATCCTTACTTGCGGGGACGGGAGTACCACACAGACTCGTGAGTCATCTTGAATATGAAGGACGGCGAGGGAAACCTGGGAGGTGTGGTGACGGTGTTTGGCAGGCGGATTGTCGTCGCTGGGCGTTGAGGGATTGACGATACGAAAAGGTTAGGGTTGAAAATGCGTTGTGTGCTTCCTCTCCCGATGCGGCGCTCGGACCAGCTCGCTTGATTGACACTATCCCTCTTTTGGACTTGCATCTGGGCTCCTGGTGGGTCATGTGATATTACGTCCTATTACGGTTTAGTGCTATTCCCCGGGTTCATCCCAAACTAAACCCCTTTGAATTTCCGAAGGTCTGTACTTCCCTCTGTCTTTTGGCTCATCCAAGTTCATCACTTCTAACTCTGGCATCAAATCTGGTCGCATTGATGTCTTAAAGACCATTTTCTAGCTGTATTGATACTACAATCCCTGCTGAAGCTACTTTGTTGTCACTTGCATAATTTTTGATTTTCAAAGCCACATCCATTTAGAGTCGTGTGTGTAGGTCATTGTTAATAGTCTCAACCGCAAAAGAGAGGAAACAATAAACAAGAAGAGGGGAAACACAGGAGGAAAAAATTTCATTCCTTCCTCTCCCATATGCCTTCCCAGCAACCCCACCCCATAACTTTCCCGTCGATCTGCTTCAAGATTTCCTCCTTTGTCGCCATCGCGCTCACTTCCCCAGCATCGATCGGCTGTCTCAAAGCTACTAATTGAAAAAAGTACCGGTGAGGTCCATGCCCCAGCATACCCCGGGGTAGGATATACACTGTCCCCCGTCTGTTTGCCCCATACTTGAATCCCCCGCGAAGCATATAGCTTGATTGACCATCACCTCCTTGAACTGGCTCCAAATCCTCATGCGACACGCTTGTCACCGTTGGTGGGATCTTATAGTAAAGGCCATGCACAACCGGCTTTGGGAGTGGCGCATCTGGGTCCTCAATGACAAGTAGGTATTCAGAGGCTCCCGCTTGAGCGGGCCAGCTCAGTGTGGGGAAGAGCCCCTGTCCAAAGGCCCCATATTTAGCTGGGATCTCTGATTTAGAAGGTCCAATTGTACACGATAAAGGAATTGTTGCATCGCTAGTCTTGGAAAAAGCGGTTGCTTTATGGAAAAGGTCTGCGTCGTGTCCTCTGTAGTTCTGCAGCAACCATGAGATGCTTCGCTCAATAAAAAGGGCCATGGTGAGTGGAAGTAGTGTAAATTTGGCGAGTAAGGAGCGTTGCCGCTCAGGGTTGTATGGATAGCAATGTGTTGTGTAATCTTGAAAGTAAAGAGTGAGTCGCTGCCTCTCTGAGAGTCGGTCATCATCCCAGCGTTTTGGTAACAAACTCGGCCCTGAACAGGACCGATTTCGGGCCGGAACAGGCAACACTAGAATGATACTAGGTGCTTACTTTTGACCATCACATCCATCTTCACATCCTTTTTGTTTCATGATCACGATGTTAATCATCCGCTTGCCTAAGGACTTGCAGGTATCACCATGTTGCCCATCTATTGCCAAAAGAAACTAACTCGTCAGCCAAGATGCAATTTGCACATTCGTACGTGCCCGAAGACACAACCCCGCTTATACACTTCCCAGCAGGGTATCCATTTCCTTCCTCTTCTGACGAAAGTTGTCTAGGAATCACACGCTGTCAAATAGTTGCGCCATATTCTTCTCTGATGGAATCCAAGTCGGTTTTTCCACACCACTCTTGGCATTTAGGAAAATCTCAAAACAGTATTAAGCACCATTTCACAGGTGGAATCCTTCGTTCATCATCATTGCTGCTACATAGACTATTCCGGAGAATCTGACCGCGTAGCCGTCGGATATCAAGACTCTCGGCGCTGCACGATTCTTAATATTGTCTTCAACCGTACCAAGGCCTTGGTCTTTGTCTCAACACCTGGGCCAAGCAGATCTAATACGTCACGTAGAGGCTTGCTGCCTATCTTCGTAAAGCGTGGGGGGAATGCTTTTGGAGAGAATTCGGCTAATTATTGTTCACTCTAGCTCTTGTTTCATGCCCAATGACTATGATGAAATGACATAAAGAAAAGAAGGAAGGGATATGCATGTTCCAGGATATCTTCAACTGTTGTTGGTGAACCCTAGTCTCACCCATAATTTCCCCGGAATATTTCCGTGGCAGAAGAGGAGAGAGAAATGCGGATCGCTGGGTTTTTATTTCTGAAGAATGAAATTACCCGGCCGTACAAGGGTTCTCCCGTGGGGAAATGGGACTAATCATGCAACACCTTATTGAAACCACCACTGCTCGGAGCCTGAAACAAGAGTATGGCTCTTGATTCGCCTATCATTTGTGTAAACTCATCAGCACGGCCCTGGCTTTATTTGTTGATGTGGATTCGCCATACACCAATAAATTGAAAAGTCATAGATAGTCTCACCACAGAAAATTTCCGCGATATTAAAACTGTGGATTAGCTCGTGTCCATACCAGGGTAGCGGTCAGGCACTGGTGGCCCTCACCTTCTTGTCACCCGGAATGGACCATTTTCATCCGGGGCTTCTTGGTTAATCGATATACACTACTCAGCTCAATTTACCAATTTCCCCGCAATTTAGAGTGGGGATGTTAGTGCTATTTGCCTTCTCCGTGTGCCCAGATCACTCTAGCAAATACGCGGATATCCGGATTTACCAGCATCCTGTGGGCAACCAGTTGAGTAATATGATATTTCAACGGGCAGGGAAGGTATATAAGAAGCATCGAAGCTCCCAATTTGTCCAGTCATTACCCGTCTTATATTATGAACTTCTCTCCCTCGTTCCCACACTCTCTTGATCCGCTACCCAAAGATCTCTGACAAGAGAAACGAAGTAACCTTTTGATTTTTTACACTTGACCCCCTTCACCCCTCATCAATATGAAGGCCAGCACTCTTACTTGGGGTACATTCCTCACTGTTGCAAGCCAAGTAGCAGGCCATGGGCACGTCACCAACATTGTCATTAATGGCGTCTCTTACGAGGGATGGGACATCGGCTCCGACCCCTATAATTCCAACCCCCCAGTCAAGGTGGCCTGGGAAACCCCCAACACTGCCAATGGCTTTGTCTCCCCCGATGCCTATGGCACAGACGATATAATCTGCCATTTAGATGCTACAAACGCAAGGGGACATGCTACTGTCGCCGCAGGTGACAAGATATTCCTTCAGTGGACAGTCCCATGGCCCGAATCCCACCATGGTCCAGTCATTGACTACTTGGCCAACTGCGGTGACAGCTGTGAGACTGTTGACAAGACCACTCTGGAGTTTTTCAAGATTGATGAAGTCGGCCTTGTCGACGCTGCAAACAACATATGGGGTGATGACCAGCTAATCGCCAACAGTGGCGGCTGGATGGTTGAAATTCCGTCTTCGATTGCTCCAGGTTACTACGTTCTCCGTCATGAACTGATTGCCCTCCACGGCGCCGGAAGCGAGAACGGTGCCCAAAACTACCCACAATGCTTTAATCTTCACATCACTGGCTCTGGATCGGAGGAGCCTGCTGGTGTGCTAGGCACCGACCTATACACTCCAACTGATCCGGGTATCTTGATCAACATCTACACTGTCCTCCCCACCTATGAAGTGCCCGGCCCTACTCTCATCCCTGACGCTGTCTCTATCACCCAGGCCACCTCCACAATCACCGCCACCGGTACACCTACAACCACCGCCTAGAGCTACCTTTCGCCTCTATTCTTTCTCTCTCTTTCTCTCCCTATCACCCATATCAAAAATCAGACAAGCCCTATCGGCTTCAAGGGCAGTTCTGTTATCATTTTCCTTTACGGTGTGAGCACCCCCAACTAGAGGGTTGGTTATACATATTCTTTTTTGTCATTGAGGATGCTTTCAAGTTAAAGTTACCACGTATATTATTGTTTTTGTTTGATATATATATCCACTCGTTTTATCTTAGTCACCATTTACTCATTATAAATATATATATATATATATACTTCACCTCACATCTACTTTAAAGAAGCCAAATAGTAACTTTTTTTTTTTTTTTTGGTTGAAAATAGGAAGGGTGAATAGATTGAGATGTTTTAAGAAAAAACTATCTAGGAACCAAACGCCATTAAATATCCAAATATCGCGTAGAATACCATCCCATACATACATCCGTTTGCTTTATAAGTGAAAGATTTATCCATCCCAGAATGCCAGATGTCGCAATTGTTCAAGACTATCTTTTTCACGAATAAGGACATCCTCCTCGTGACCTCTAAGCATGGGCACCTACCGTAGGTTATTCAAGCAAATACCGAATTAGTTATGATGATAATAAGTTGATGATTTATTTGCGCAATATTCCACATTTCCCAGTGTTTTTTCCCTTATATTTTAAATTCCCTGTTTTTTTTTTTTTGGTATTGTTGGATGATAAACGTTGGTCAAGATAAATAGAAAAATGTATACCTGGACGAGTAAACTTGTTGACATATCAATAGTACCTAAGCTACCTAGTATTCGGTCAGAAAGACCATGTACCTTATATATATATCCGCTCCGCCTTGATTCCACGAAATATCGCCGCTCCGAATCCGAAGGGGAGTAAACATCATTCAGTAACTACCACCTCATTATCCATGACTCACATGCATCATTAATTGACATATAGAAAGGTCACATGAAAAACAAAAAAACAAATCATCAAAAAAGCTTGTCCTAGTTAACATAGATATATCTATGTTATACGACTGTCACTCAGGAAATAGTGAGATCAAACAACAGGCTCTTCCAAACCAGAAACAAAAATCAAATGGTTTAAAGGGGTATAATACTATTCAATGTCCGCCATGCAATTTTTTTTGTGTTTTTATTTTTTATTTTTTCCCTTTTGGTTCTTGAGTTGGTTTTGGGTCAGTGGGAGGACATCCAATTTGAGCACAACCAGGTGAAGGAAGTATTATAATACTTTCTCCAATTGATGAGGCTCGTTGTCATTAATGAAAATTATGGAGAAGGAAAATCGTTGTTCATTGTATGTTGCTTTAGGCGGGGAATCGGTAAGGAGGCAACTGGGGCCGAGAGCGGGCTTCGCGCCTGACCGCCCAAGCTTTAAGAGTGATGACCGCAATTTCACAGGCCATAATAAAGGCGGTGAAACCCATGCCCACAGTAAAGGTAAACATGGCATCAAGACCATAGTACTCAATCGCCTCAACCACATTACGGGCCTGATTGGGATGTTAGTCTAACAGGTTTCTAGCTTTCTCGAAGGTCATAGAACTTACACTCAACATGAAGATCAGACCACCAGATATCAAACAAAATGCAGCAATAATCTCCGTCGGAGGCCGCGAGGGTAGGTAGGAGGTTGGGGGCTTGAGGTACATCAGGACGTAAGTCAAGCCCCGGGATAATGCAAAGCCAACGAGCATGTTGCCCCACTGCTTGTGGATCATTGTGGATACCATGCTGTCTTGGTGATGAGAGCCCATCATCATGCCTAACAGCAGGATCACAAGGGCTGGCATGGGGTTAAGAGACACATCCTGAGTGTCAGGGGCTTGCCAGGCAGCGTCGGGGGAACCGTGGGCTTTCAAGTGAGAGGGATATCGCAAGATTGTGTTGTTAAGCCAATTCTTAACATGCTTCGACTCGAAAAGCATACCACACAGGCCGCCACCGAAGAACATGATTGAAATCGAGACGTGCTCGAGGTCTGTGGCTGTCCATGCGCCACCCCAGCTGCTGAGATGCTCAAGGAAAACATTGGTTATACCATAAGTGAATATCACTGCGGATTCGGTAAATTCTCCAGTCTGCACCTTAGCCTTCCAGCCGACTATTGCGCTTGGTGGCTTGACATTCCATGCCCATCCTAAATCCGCCCAGCAACCCAGCACGCGCCCGAGAGTGAGCAATCCATACCAGAAGAAGATACCGCCTTTAATAAAGTGTGCGAGACCATTGAAGACTTCTTTTTGCCTCTGTTGTGTGAAACTACATCAGCCAACAGCATCAGAATTAACTTTGATGGCGTGAGTCTTACCATAATACCACCATAGGTCACCGCGCCAGTCACGATGGCAATGAAGCCGAAGGGCAAGATTATCCGGTCAATCACATTGTAAATTACGTTTAGGATACGAAGGACCCGGCTAGAGACCATCCTGGGGACGCGATTCGCAAGGAAGCGGTCGAGGAAGGCGCTTTGAAGCCAGCCATGAGACTGGCTGGGCTGCCCATCGATTTGCTCCTCAGGCTTTTCGAAGCCATCAGCAAACTCATCCGAGGGCGATGAACATGACGGTGAGGAAGGGCGACTGTGAAGCGAGGAAGTATTCCTTTCGGTTCCTTGGCCACTGTCTCTGGACCACCGGTATTCATGGCGCGCGCCGGATAGGAAATTGCGAGGGCTCTCCGACATGTCATCTGTAGACACGGGAAGAAATTGTGCGCGTTCGTACGAGTCCTCCTCGGGTTTACCGCGGCCTGCATAGGCGAAGATTAAAGCCATGATGACCTGAGCACTGATAACCCACGTGATAATCCATCCGATCTTATGGTGAGCGTTATTCTCATAGAGATCAGGGGTTTGCGAATTATAGACGATGCCCACAAGCAAACCAAAGGCATTCAACAAAAGAAAGAAGAATTGCGACAAGAGTGCAAAGCGTGACCGGGCGATACTTAACATGACCGCTGGAATTACACATGTTAATTTCCTACTTCTTTCTTTCATTTCCGTTTCGTAGGCGGAAGGGGAATGGGGAGGGAAAGCATGCAGCGCATACCTGTTGGCAGCACGAAACACCAAGCAATGACCATCAGAGCAATGTGGGCCATAATCGTTCCAGTATGCTTCCCGTATGCAAAATAGCTCATAGGTGAGTTATCATCCGCGGGTCGGTCGGAATGGGTACTGTTCATGCTCATTCCCATATCCATGCCCATGTCCATATCCATGGCGTCATCGTCGCCGTGGGCGAGCGCATGCGAGGCTAATAGGAAAGCCGCCAACGCGGCGCGGGGCGTCTGCTGCCACATGGGGCGAAAATAGCTATAATTTAGGCGATATCTGGGCGGGGAAGGGGATGGGCCAAATTGGACTATGTTAATAGAGGACGAGGTGTGAAGATTTTAAGCTTCGGGAGCTCCTCGCAATTGCTTTCTAATGACCGGAGTTCTCGGAAGCTGATGAGTACATTCAGAACGCAAGGACCCCTCGTTGCGCGGCGTGTTCAAATACAGTAGCGAAGACAGACGGATGAGTATTAATAAACATACAGTACTCTCCCTCGATGGCACTGAAGTATACAGGAAGGGGAGGGTAATTGGTGGTTGTGCGCGAGGCGTGAAGAAGAGAGGTAAGTATATAAGCAATGAGTGGTTGAGAGGGGAGCTTCGGGGGGGGAGAGGGGGGGGGAGAAAAAGCAAATGGGTTGTGCTAGTCTTTTTATTCATTATAGTTAAAAAATAAAATAAAAATAATAATGATTATTATTTGATTTTAATTCGTGATTATTATTATTCTGGTGACTTCCAGACAGGTTGACTTCGGAGACTGGCGGGGATAATGGATGGATGTAACAGACACCGAGAGGGCCGTGGAAACAACTTGAGAGCTCCCCAAAGCTCCGTGTGCCGAATTCCCCACTTTCAAGGCTAGTATTGTATCCCAGTAATTATTTAATTATTAATGAATTAAATGAATCAAATTTATTATTATTATTATTATTATTATTATTACTACTGTTACTGTTATTATTTTTATTATTATTATTATTACTTATTTTTTTTTTTTCTTTGCGCTCTCTATTTTATATCATAGTGTGTAACTGTACTGCTAACATAACAACAACACCAGTGAAATTTCATGAGCTGTATGTAACATGCTGTTCCCCCAGTATGCATTTCTTGTGTTCATTCACGTGGATGATGTGAGGACAAAAGAGTGTGGCATGAGCAGATAAGAGAGAGAGAGAGAGAGAGAGAACAAGAGAGGAAAATGCCGTCATCATTATTAGTCCAGGTCTACCAACAGTTTGGGACTGAAATGATGGAGCCTATTCTACCTACCTACCCGGGTGGTGGTCTGGACCTCTTAGTTTACATACAGTACCTAGGTAGGGTAGCTAACTGCCTGTTCGATCTTCTTACCTAAACTTTTGGGTCTACCTACTAAGTTATACCTGTACTCATACCTTGGGAGATTGCTCGCTTTTTGACATCAGGAACAAACTTACTTTCTCGATGTAGTCAGGTGGAAGGCGGTTTGTTGGTTAGGTGTGTATTAGTAACAAATCTTGTTTTTTTCCCCTTCTCTTCTTTTATGTATTTATATAGGAGTACGTTTTTATTTCCTTTTCTTTTTTTTTTTGCGGAGGTGGTTAGAAATGAATCTATGAATAATTTTGGTTCAAAAAGATTTTTTTTAAATGTATGATTACTGTTATTATTATCGTTATTATTGGTACCTTTATTATTATTATTTCGATTTTTTATTGATTTGATTAAGCACGAGGGGGGGGGGGGGGGATGGCTCTGGAACAGAAGGAGTAAAAAAAAATGAAAAAAATGACAACTCGGAAGTTCGGAGTCTCCGGGAAGTTACTTACATCTAAGTCACTACAGGCTGACAGACCCGTGTGGAATGACCTCATTCTAAGGTACCCTCATTTTTAGCGTTAACTGTTGGTGGGTATACTTTGACCTTGCCATGGCCTTTTCTCTTTTTTCCAAGTTTCCTTTCTTCTTAACCTAAAAGAGAAAAGGAATGGGACACTACTTGGCATTTCAAATTTTTATCATACTTTTATATAAGTAGTAGAGAGAAATTTTTAAAATAGAGATTCAAATAGAAAAAGGAAAATGAAAGAAAGAAAAAGATCTACCTCACACAAGATTATTATTAATCCTACCTAAGCAATAACCGCTTATAGCACCACTAGCGCTATGAACTAACTAGAAGATCAGGACTTGATCAGTGCTGGAAAAGTGGTGGCTGAATAATGATTGCTGATGAGTGCCAGACACGTTCAGATCTCACGCCGACTCGCCGACTAACTCTAAAGTATTACCTATTATTACCCCAGGAGGTAGCAACCTCCTATGGAAAAGTAACTACTAAAAAAGGTAGTAGAGTCGGTATACACGGCAGTTACATACCCCGTAATACCCACCACTGGATAATTCTCCGGCGAGTGACTACCTGTTACTCAACCAACCTAGGTAACTATGGATCCTCAAGTATGGCACCACGAAAATCGATGCTTATATCCTCCGATTTAAACATGTATAATAATTAATCCAACCGATTCATGAAATATCTTAGTTGAAAGGGGGCTTAAGACAAGAAAAGAAAGTTCATGATGATGCCCATGGTGATGCTGTTGTTATCCCATCCCTTACATATAAGGTTGAGAGGTGGAGACAGCCAGCCCTACTTAGACTTTTTTCTTTCTTTCTTTCTTTTTTTTTTCCCATGCTGAGCTATGATGCCATAAGATGACTACTATTAGTTCTTCCTTGAAGGCGGAAACTTCATCCGGCGAAAGCGGCTTGGCTGTAATAATAATAATACTTATAGGAATAATATCCTTACATTATTAATCATTACTCTCAGCTCACATGAGAGGAAAATAATACTAAGTAGATATTAATAATGACCGTTGAAGAAAAACAAAAAGCCAATGCAGATTTACCCTGTTTACCCCTCTTCTGCGTGAGGGCTGATCGGGTCATATTTCGGAATGCCTGAAGCGAGAGTCAAATTATGTAGGGTATGTCTGTGGGTTCCATGTGCACTAAAGCATGAAGAAGTAGGTAGCTGTCTACTTTGTACCATTTATTTGGATGGTCTGATTATTGACTGTCGCACGCTAGCAGGGTATAGATAATAGGCGAGATGTGTTGGCCTCGAATCAATTTCTCTCTTCCTCTACCATACACATATATACGAAGATACTGAGGTATGTACTTCCCTAAATTTCAAACCGTGGTGACTGCTGAGTACCTGCAAGTCATGTGGGAAAATGATATGCTCTTAGTCATATATTGCATATTTATTGAATTACTAACTTGAGAGAAAGAAGAAAAGAAATTGATGGATAGGTGCCTGGGTGCTGTCGTTAGTTACTGGTAGGGGGAGAAAGACTATCCTAACGACCAACAAGCGTCGATCTCTTTTCCTAGTGCCATCAGCCATTCTTCGGAAACAGACCCCACTCAGCGGCCCCTTCTCTCTCTCATTCTGTCGCCCTCCCCTCTTCTCCCGAGTCTGTAGTTTCTAGGCTTTTTTAGCGCCGCTTTTTACAGTTTGCACGTTAGACAAAAAAAAAAAAAGACTAACTAAAAGCGGGACAGGGATTACTAGTGGTGATTTTCTTCCAGCCCTGTGTGTGTTGTGTCTGATTAGTTATCCATGTCCTCATCTGACAACCCAAGCGCCGATCCTTCCCTTAGACTTTTACCGCATCGAGCCTGAGAATGATTACAATGATAACAGCAACGGGACCATCTGCATCCGCGCTCTTCCGGAGGGTCGCGAAGGAGGCATGGTCTAGCTACGGGCACGGCTGATGACCTGACTAGTACCTACTGTCCATTGCCTACTAAATCATCATGAACTCCTGTCATTATTATCTCTTATCTACACGCACTGTCCATCATTTAATGCACAACCCCTCATTTGCCCGGGTACTACGAGTAACCACTAAACTACCCACTGTCGCCGACTTGCGAGTTGCACGGGGTCTTTTTTTTTTTTTTTTTTACGCCCTTAGCCTATTGACTAACTTGGAGAACACTATCGATCGAAATGATAATAATGAGGTATTTTTTGTTTTCTTTTCTTTCTCCGCCTCTCTCTTTCCCGTCCCATTCCTATGTAGGTTAACTTGGAAGGTGGCATGACTCATCGGTTCCAGATAACTAGTTATAAGGATTTATCCAGGCTAAAATGTGCCTATGTACAACACTACATGTGTACATGTGTACATAGATGGATGGATTATTCTGCCTCGCTTCTTCATAATGTATTGTATTATTATTTTTTATATGATTTCTTTCCTTCCTTTTTTTTTATCTAATACCCCTTCCCCCATTATTTCAAGTAATAATACTGTAGATAGGTCTAGGTTCGTGGGTCCTTCTTCGTGGAAATCCCCCGCAAAATAAAAAAAAAGAAAGAAAGAAAGAAATAATGAGAAGGGGAAAAAGAACCCCCCCCCCCCAATACTTTTCCCTCACCCCTCACCACTACAAAGTCAAACCATGCTGTTTTTCCTTTTTCTTTTTTCTACTTTTGGTTATCGTATACTTCGTATTCCCAAAGCTATAGTATATTTACATCAACATACCAACCCCCTACCCATCATTAGTACTCATCCTGTTCGCTAGTTGTCACAAGGAGGAAGACACGACTCATAAAGGAAGAGTCGGTTTACAGATCAATTGAGTATGTTAAATAGGTAGACGGCTAGGCGAGGTAGGTAGGTAGGTAGGTATAACAACTCTATAATATTAATTTACATTTGCGCTTGCATTCCCCTGAAGAGAGTTAATAATCTTGTTGACTACCTAGACTAGGAGTAGACTCAGGGTATTCCTGTTTAAGCGCTGATAGGATTTCATATATATAGTCCATGTGTTTCATCCTTTGAATAGTTTCCATCCACAGTAGCTGGGCCCTTTCAGGTATGTATTATTAGATGTCTACCTGAGATACCTGACTGACTACCCCCCTCCCTGTCTGATTTCAGCCTGGTCAGTTGATATCATGGATCCCTGATGCAAATAGTTAACTGCCTTGAGGGGGAAAAGAAGAAAAAAAGTCGGTGGAACCCAAACCCCGATATATCCGACCAATAACGAAGCCCCAGATTGTGATTGCTCCCAAATTAAAGTCCTCGCACTGAATCAGTGAATCCTTTTATGGGGTTAGTTAGTACTGCCTAGTACTTACCTATCTATGAACTGGAACTAAGAGATGGCGTCTCGAGGTATATCATTATTATTACCTGCCTCTCTCATTATTAGGTATGATTATTATTATTGTCCGGGTTGTTGTTGATTTCGGAGACTTTCCCAGACCTTACAAACCTCAGTAGCCAACACCAATCATGATTCTCCCTCGAGTGGAGTGTGAAACGCCTATTGAATTAAGTTAGTTTTGTTTATGTACAGAAGGACATTACAAAGGTAAGCATTCACTAGGCTACAGTGAGTATGGCTTCAAAGTGGATTCTCCTCTTTTTTTTTTTTTTTTTTTTTTTTCTTCTCCATACCGCTCCTCAAGTTCTTGATTCAAAACAGAGTGAATAATTACCCAAAACTAAGATGACGACATCTGTAGAAATTAGGCATCGCCCTGCGATATTGAAATGCAGATATCCGAATACCTAATCTCTAAGATGTCAAACCTCCATAACTAGTAACTAATTATATACTAGATTGAAATACTATCGAATTGACAATCATAAGAATAGGTAGGGCCTTGTGTACATAAGATTATTATTGTAAAAAATCGGAAGTCCGGCACTTGAGCACACAGGGCTTATTCCTAGCTAAGTTAATACTTTCCCTACTGACCTAGGTATTCAGCCACAAGTAAGTATATTGCTGGGCCTAATTTCCGAGATCACCGGTTTTTCTCTTTTTTTGTACTTACTTGACTTGGCACTCAAACTCAGCCAAGGATTCTCCTGGGGGAAAAGAGCGGAAATCGGATGTTAGTGAAGTGATATTCTAATTATTAATTTTATTTTTTTTTTCCCTTTTTCACCTACCAAGCGGGTGGTCCCGCACTTGAAGTAAGTTCATTATTATTGGTAAGGTGGGTTTATGATAGTTCAAGTTTGGGTACTTCTGGAAAAACTCGAAGCGAATGATCCACTTTGGAAAAGAGGACATCGGCTTTTCGGATGTAAAGGTGGTTTTTTTTTTTTTTTTTTTTTTTTTCTTCTTCTTCCCGTTTCTGAGTAAAATCAGTTGTATATCATACATCAGTAATTATAATTCATTTTTTGAATGTTTAACAGCTGTAATAAAGTTGTGAATATGTTCCTATTGTGCTCTTTTATCACCACCTTATTGTGTTGTATTGTTATATGTAGGTAGTATACCGGGTACCTATATATTGACCTCAACTACATTTAGGTGGACAGACAGACATATACTGCATGCCGAGGTACCTAATACATTGAAAATAGCAGAGGTAGTTATCTATGTATACCTAGGTACTTTAGTATTATTAGAGCATATAGAATCTCTTAATATCATCATAAACAGGATTAATACAGAGAAAACACCCTACCTTATCCAAGTACCAATCTATATAAATTTCAAACACCAATACCTACATGCCTAAGATACCTACCTGCTTACACTGGAAGATTACATAGACTACATACCCACCTAAACCTGTGCCTACCTAGGTAGGTAACTTGGTAAATACTCTCTTACCTACTTAGGTACGTACGTATGGTCGCAAGCAGCAGCAACTGGACAAAACCTTTGTATCTAACTAACTACCTAAATAAACACCTACGTATTAATTTAAATAACTAGCTGATAAGTCGTACCCACTCCCCATTTATCTAAATACCGCAGACGGAGTATGTAGGTGATTTAGGTAGAATGCCACACTCCCCATCATCGGTATTTTATATAAAACATATAGCGGGGCAATAAAAGCGAGAACCTGAACCGGTCCCTGATATCTGCATCCGTTGTGATCGGCATCGTAGGGAACACGTTGTCAGAAGCTTATCGTGGTCTTCTTTTCTTTTTTAGAAGGGTGGGAGGGCCGTAAGTTAAGTAAGCTTTGTGTGTGCGTGTATGTGTATGTGTGTGTGTAGGTATGGATGTATCATGGATGTGATAAGTACCTACTGACTCAGCTGGAGTAAAAGATGCTGTACATGATTAAGTAGTTTGTTGATTGGTTAGTGGATCTCTCGAGCTTACCTACCTGGTAGTTTGGGAGTAGGGCCTAGGGATACCTGCAGTGACCCGGTTTCCCAGGTAGATACGTGCCTATGTAGGTCAATACGTACCATAAGGTAGAGGTCAGCTCAAGCTGAGTAGATAGGTAGATTTATATGTAGGTACCTACCCATGTACATGTATCCATGCAGAGATAGGTATTCCTTAAGTATAGGTAGGTATCTAACCAGGGCTGGTAGCAAGTTAGGTATCATAGTATTTTTTTAAACATAGGGTTGATATTTATTTGATCAGTATCTTAAGGAGAAGATCATCCTGCGTAGAAGTAGTTCCCCCAGCCGACCATTCAATCAAAGCTACCTAGGCTGTAGATAGCTCAATCTTCATTCATCACACCCCTACAGTCACGCTTTTAACCTCCATATACTCCTCCAGCGCGCGCATTCCTCCCTCCCGTCCAACCCCGCTATCCTTGACCCCCCCAAACGGTTGCTCGCAGGCACTAATCAACCCTACTCGAACCCCCACCATCCCGGTCTCCAGGGCCTCGCTCACTCTCCACATCCGTGAGATATCCTCCGTGTATACATACGCCGCTAGCCCCGCACCTGTGCGATTTGCCAATGCAAGCACTTCCGCCTCTGTCTCGAACGGTATCAGGAACGCTAGTGGACCAAATGTCTCCTCGCTCATGAAACGCATGTCCGTCGTTGCATCGGTAATCACCGTAGGTGGGTAAAAATTGGGTCCGAGGTCATCCACACCACCAGTAATAGTGGGAACATCACCCACTTGTACCGAAGCACCCTTTGCCAGTGCATCCTCGATCTGTGCCTTGAGCTTGGCCATGGCCTTGGGTGAGTAAAGTGGTCCATAGTTTACTCTTTCATCCCAGATAGAACCGTATCGGAATGTCTCCTTCAGCTTCGCCGATAACATGGAGGTGAATCGGGAGATGATACTAGAATGCACAAATATTCGGTTCGCACAAACACACGTTTGACCCGAGGAGCGAAATTTGGATGCGATTAGGCCTGTTTTAGACACGGTCAATCAAAGCATTAATCAGGGCATATAAACGATACTTCCACAGTTAAAGGAGAGAAGTAACAAACCATCAACAGCTTTCTCTACTGTTGCATCCTCAAAGACAAGGAACGGGGCATTTCCACCTAATTCCAGACTTGTTTTCTTGAACCCCCTCGCACACATTCCATTTAATAATCTTCCTACCTCTGTTGACCCTGTAAAACTCACATGCCTCACCAATTCATGCATACAGACCTCCCTTCCAAAGCTCTCTGACCGCTCACTGCCCACAGTGACAACATTGAAGACCCCCGAATATTGGCTCTCATCCACTCTCTTACCCGTGGCAATAGAAGCAGCAGCAGCAGCAGCAGCACGCTGAAACAGCTTCCCCAGCGCAATGGCACACAGCGGTGTCTCAGGCGCAGGCTTACAAACCACCGTATTCCCCGCCGCGATGGCAGCACCAACCTTGCGGGTGATCATAGCGATTGGGGAGTTCCACGGTGTTATTGCGACGACGACTCCGCGTGGCTGCAAGATTGTGAAGATGCGATTATCCGATTTCGCCGCGGGAATGGTCTCCCCCGTGCAGCGCTCAATGGACCCCTCAAACCAGTTGAGGAAATCTAGACCGTATTGTACAGTCCCGAGCGACTCCGTGAAGGGTTTCCCGAGTTCAAGGGTGCATATTGCTGCGAGGTCCTGCTTGTTTCTCTCGATTTGGTTGGCCCAGTGATGGATGAGAAGGCGGCGGGTACGGGCTGTCGTCCTTCGGTAGGTGAGAAACGAGGTGTGTGCGGCTTTGAGGGCCTGTTGGATGTCTGGTAAGGTGAGGTTGGCTATATTTGCTATAGGTGCGTTGTCTTCTGGGGCTATTCTCAAGGTGGTTAATTCCTCTTAGCTCCAAGGGGTGGTGATAGAGGGACGAACAGTAGACAGGGAATGTGCTTGAGTCCGAGGAATTTACCCAGTTTCCCCCGATGAAAGAGCGATTATCGAGGAGGGAGGGGTCGTTGAACTGTTCCATGGTTTTTGTTGGTGATGAGGATTAGCTTTCTCTCTTTCTCTCTCTTTCGCGTATTCATCAAAACAGATGACTTACAGTATATGGAATGTCTTTGACGAGGATGGGGGAGGGTTCCATATTGTTGAGGTCTCGTTTTGGCTTGTTATGTCTATGTGACTTGGTGCACTTGAGATATAATGAGGCAATACCCTTAAAGGATAAAATTGTCCTGGAAAAGAAGTGAAAGGTCATAAGTCCCTAGGTAGTTTTACAGGAACAAGAGATGTTATTAGATAGACAGGGGGCACTCTGCCGAGGCCTTCACTAATGCCGAGCGGGGAGTACTCCTTGCTCGGACAGAGAATGGGATAGAGGGTGATATTCAAGGATTAGATGATATAGAACATCTAATTGGTCTTTCATTTTGTTTCATTTGTTGCACTCTGCCATAGTATATATATCTAATTAGACTTGTTCCCGAATACTTGGCCACACTACCTAGTATGAACATTTGACTCAAGTCTCTTGCAAAGTTGTATGATAGTCAAATATTTGAATCAGAAAAACAAAAAAAAAAAAATCAAGTAGAGCAAGCTGTTTTGGCGGTTAAAACCCCCTTTGCAGCGGCTATCCCAGCCCTCCGTCCGAACACTGCCCCGGCGGTCAATCCACTTCCACCAGGATAGTTCTCGTAGAACAACCCTCCCAGCATCTCCCCAGCACAGTATAGTCCTGGAATTGGCTCTCTAGATATTCCAAGTACCTGGGCAGTCTCCGGGACTACTTTAAGCCCCCCAAACGTAAAGGTGATGCCGCATGTAACTCGCACCGCCATAAATGGCGCTTGATTTAAAGCCAGTGCCCAGTTCGACTTAGGTAGGGGTAGCTGCATTGCACTCGACTGCGTAGAAATACCATCTAGGATAGCAGGGTTCCATTCTCTTGTAGGGTCTTCCTGTTTAAACTTATCACAAGCTTCGTTATATCGCTTGACAGTAAAGACGAACCGATCTCGATCCTCAAGCCCTAGTGGCCTTAATTTTTCTGCCAATTCTTCGGTTGAGTTTGCTACAATCTGCTGCACACGCTCTGCACGATATTCCTCCTGGCGTAGCCAAGGGATAGCCTTGGAATCCCACACCTGGAAGGCACACTGGTGTGGTTGTTCAAGAATCGCACGGCCAAACTTAGCATAGGTATAGTTCCGCAGATCGATCCCCTCATCCACGAACCGCTCCCCTTTACTATTGAGCATCAAGCCAAGCGGATATCCAGACTTAGTGAACTCGTTTGAGGCCCCCCGATCTCCAGTATCACTAGGTGCATTTGCATCCCACGCCACAGAGTGACAGCCCGACCAGTTACCGGCCTGGAGGGCCCCAGCATCTCGGATTGCAGCCTCCAGACATTCACCAGTGTTGAATGGTGTACCACGTACCTTAGCTAGATCCCAGCCCGGTCCGAGATATTGCGAGCGCAACCGGGGATTCGCCTCGAATCCCCCTGCTGCTAGGATCACCGCTCCTGTCCGGATGAGACAGTTCATGTTCCCATCAGCACTCCACACTTCAACCCCGGTAACGGCACCGGTTTCGGCATCGATAACTAGCCGTCTTAGGGCGGTTGAATAAAAGACATCAATGTTCTGTCGACGGGCGGCATCTTGATAATCGGACACAAGGCTTTTGCCGCCATCGCGCGTCTTCAGGGCAAGTCCGCCCCAGAACTTGTATCTTCCATTCACGTTGTACGCTTGTCGGTTGAAGGAGAGGTGGAAGTCAATACCATTGCTCGCGAGCCAGGTAATGGTTTCCCTAGAGTCCCGAATCAGAATATCACTTAAAGCGCTGTCCGATCGTCCATAGCATATTCGATCCATATCTGTGCGGAATTGCTCATGGGTATAAGGGGCGAGATCGATCAGTCGGGCTGTTTCGTCATTGACATTGCTTACGACCTGCAAGAGGTCTTCAGAGCCCCCATGGACAGTCCGGTATGCACCTGCGGTAAAATATGTGTTTCCTCCCGCCCATTCTTGAGGCGCTTTCTCGATTATAATCACTCGGTTTGCGCCGGCTGATTTGGCTGCGAGAGCAGAACTGAATCCTGCGTTGCCAGTGCCGACGACGAGGATGTCGCAGGAGTCAGGGAGTGAGCACATTGAATGAATATTCTATCCTTGATTGATTGAGATATATATAGCTTGAAGATACTTATAAAGACAGAAAGGGAAAGAAGAGCGATTGGTTTATAGGATAAACTATTTGTTTCCTGTGGACGCCTTGAGAATGGAGGGACTTGGTTTTCGAGACACGCTGGATTTGATGTGAGGGGTACGATCGATCGACTCCCCTCCCTCTCTTCTTCTGTACTTACTAGGTATTCTATCCCCCCAGTGATGCATCTACCGAGGATCCCTCAAATGCCGAACATCACCTTTTACCCTCTATTTTTCTGTATACTTCTCCCATAATATACTCTATGGTTCTTCCTTCTTAGTATTCTCCCCCCAATTTCTCACCCAACTCATTTAAACGTCTCCATAGTATAAAAATAACAACCACGTTATACCGTCAACTCCATCCGTCCCTACATAATAATGCCCCGTCTATCTAACAAAGTTGCCCTGATTACCGGCGCTGGCTCCGGTTTCGGCGAAGCAATCGCCCACGCCTTTGTCCAGGAAGGCGCCTGCGTCCTCATCGCCGATATCTCCATCGAAAACGGCACTAGAGTGGCCGAGGAGATCAATTTAAAACAATCCCATAGAGTTGAAGATGCAGGCAAAGCAATCTTTATCGCCCTCGATGTCACCGATCGAGCGCAGTGGGTCAAAGCCTTCGACGTTGCAATCGCCACTTTCGGCAAGTTAGATATCGTGGTGAATAATGCGGGGACGACATACCGTAAAAAGGCCAGTGTAGAGGTTACTGAGGAGGAATTCGATAAAATTATAGCGGTCAATGTGAAGAGTATCTACTTGAGTGTGGCGGTTGTGATGCCATATTTTGTGAAGAGAGGCACTGGGGGCGTATTTTTGAATACATCCTCTGTTGCCGGAATAAGGGTTCGCCCTGGTCAAGTGTTTTATGGAGGAACTAAAGGGTTTTTAAATACGGTATATCACCCTTCATTTTGTTTTTAGAGTCTAGGATTGGAGATAAGATTAACGAGGGTCGAGAGTAGGTGACACAGGGGCTGGCGGCAGAGTATGGGCCCCAGGGCGTCCGAGTGAACTCGATTTGTCCACTGCGTGGCGCAACAGGGCTGCTTGAGCTCTTTAGCGGGACTAAAGATACGCCGGAAGAGCGAGAGAGATTTGCAAAAACGGTGCCGTTGGGTAGGATGTCAGAGCCCAAGGATATTGCTATGGCTGCGGTGTATTTGGCTAGCGATGAGGCGGCATTTGTCAGTGGTATCAATCTACCTGTTGATGGTGGCCGCCTCGCGGTGTAGGTGATTATAAACATATGGTTGGCCAATCTACATGGAGTGGGGGAGGAAACGAGCAACTCTCCAGATGATACTTGGATAAGTATACTTCATTGTATATTAACACCAAGTGAAATTATAGCCCACTCCCCGTGGAGTCCACTTGCTCCCCTTGTTTTAACAAATCCGCTTTTGCACTCTCCCACACTTTACCATCGCGCCAGAAACCTTCAACCAGCGGACGCCGTCCTGGCCGTCCATGACGAGGAAGTTCGTTGACCCACCCCCACCGTAGTTTCTCCTTCCATCCTTTGGCTTTCCATTCATTTAGATCAGATGAAGGCATGCTATTCAATGTTGGTAAGTGTCGTAGTAACTCTGTATCGTGAGCGAGACAGATAAGCACCGATGAGGACTGGTCAATTGGAAGGAGTTGCTTGACGGAGTGTTGGGCTGTCGGAGGATCAAAATAAGCAGAAGATTCATGGGTTGATATCTCATAAAAGGGTGTTCTGGCTAGATCAAAGATGGCGGTTTTTGAATTCGCCAACCTCGGGTGTTGCTCCATGAGAAGGCTGCAAGGACATGGTATGGGATCAAAGTCACAATCCAGAGTGTCAGCAGAAATATGACTAGGAAGTGGTACGTCGGGGGAGGGTCGTATATCTCCTGCAAAGTGACAAATATCCCCTCCTAGAAAGATGAAAGAATCCGTTGTCGTGCGGGCCAGACCACAGATATGTCCGACACAATGACCCGGTGCATCTAGGTGGATCAATAAGTGTAGGTCATACAATGGAGTGACTAGGAATGGGTCAGTCTATACCTAGAATGTAAAAGGATCCATCTCCAAAGAAATCATATGAGCGAAAACCCGCAATTATTGCAGCGTTGCTGAAGTCAATCTCCACCAGTCGACGTCCGTGAAAGGCATCCGCCGTTACAACGGCGTTTGGGTTATCCGGAAATCCTGGTACAAGAATTGGGGAGCTCTGAAATCCTGGGCCGACAACGAGAGACGTAGATGAAGGGAATAGAGCCACATTCCCTGTGTGATCCCAATGATAGTGTGACCAAATGATAGATGCTGATAGATTGTTGTTAGAAAAATAGATCTAGTGATCCTTCAATCTCCTCAGAGCTTCATAGACTGGAAAGAATGAGAATTGGGCTCACATATGGAATCCAATGATATTCCTGCTTCCTCTAGGACCTCCGAGACGTCTTTATCGACACGCAATGCAGGGATGACTTTCGCCAAACGTTTCTGCAGCACTGGAGGTAAGTTCCAATAATCCTTCCGTACCCCCAAATCAAACATGACTTTCTGACCAGATGGCTCATGCTCTATCAAAAAGGCGACATCTGTTAGATTGAGAGACTCATGTCCGGGCTGCACTGGTTGGATGAAGGACTTGGAATTCACAACCATTTGCGTAGTTGTATCAACCATGCGGACTCGCACTGTTCTGTTGGAGGGCGGGATTCCAAGCATCTTGAAGCATCTGTGATAGTATAAATCATTCGTCCAAGGTCAAAGTCGAAGGAACAAAAAAAAACGATGCTAATCATTGCACCATACCAAGTCACGGCGATTTTAATTACCAATGCCCCCCTCTTGCCCCTCACTCTTGGTCGTTCGGTTAACCGACATCTACCGACTCTCCTCAGCAAAATGGGCCGGCATTACAAAAAAGCTACCATACGGGAAAGCGAACGCTGGATCTCAAAACCTTCACTGAGAATCCCTTGGTGGCTTTAGGTATCCTTTTCTGATTAGGAAATCTAACATTGAAGGCAGGGCAGCTCGAGGAGTGGCTAACAGTTAAATAAATAGACTGTGATTTAGCCCTACTAACAAATATTGGGAACAGCATGCTACAGCAACTTGGCGCTTCTCAGCAGACTCAGGATATTGAAGTCATGTGGCGCATAGCCGACATCCTATTAGGCCCAAAAGGAGACATAGGTACGTCAGTATCTTAGGATGTCTTGTCAATAGTATTATTCAGCCACAGCTAGCCAAAGGAATCATGAATCAATTTTTCACTTTACGTGAACTCTGAGTGTAAGGTAAAACACCGCGACTATTAGGTCGTCCATAAAGCAGTCTAATCATACAGGCAGTACAGTAAAAAGAAAGGCAAGTGTGGTGACAGTAACAATCCTTGAAGTTGTAAATTATGAATGCTAGGACAATAAGATTCCCATAAAGAAAGTGTAACTGTGCAACATACAACGCGAGCTATTAAACTTCGAACTGGGTCTGTGGTGAAAACACTGGAGCATGTCGATGCATGATTTCTGTTGTAGTCCACTTAGGCCCCAGTACCCAATTGCTGCCCGCTTCGGGGGATTGCGGCCGATTAAGGTTATTGTTGTTGATGAGTGATTGCTTCGTAGTAGCAACATGTCCTTCCCCATGAGTATTGATGTTACTGGGAGTGGGAACTTCTGGGTCTCTATTTTCGACACGTCCACTTGGATAGGCTGGGGTATGGTCGATCTTTGCTCATGATCAAACCCATCGCGATTATAAAGGTTCTTCAAAAGTACCAGATCATTCTCAATAGTGATCTAGACATTGTAAATACGTGGACCACCCAGGGCAAGAAATACCCGCTTGAGCGCGGCAAAAAGAGCACTGTACCATTGACGAGGGGATTTGAGATATTCTGGGATTTCACTATAATACTCTTCGAGTGAGTATCCCTGAAGGAAGGCACGAGAGTAAAGACCAAGAAGACTCACAGAAGATAGATCACACTGTTTTGAAAACCTCAAGTCACAGGGTAAGGGCAAACGAATTTTCCATCATAGCTGCTTCTTTATAAACCTAGAAACTTTGAAAACCACAGTAATTACCATAGACTTTACGCTTGAGAGAAGGAGTGCTAAACTTAGATCGAATAATCATTCTCTATCATGTAACTTTGAGAGATGGTAGTACTAAAAAGGCTAGCAACTTCTTATGAGGCTGTGATCTCATAACATGTCAAAATCTGTCAGTAAATAGAGATGGAAGGTAAGAACAGAATTTCTAAAAATAAAGTTAGGTAGGTATCACCAAGTATAACTGGAAAACACCACCAAATACTTGAGGAAATACAGATTCCATCCTCACATGATTGTCGAAGAAAGTTTTAGAAGGGGTCCTTACCTTGCCTTTCAATCCTTTTAGAAAACAGAGCTTTTCAAACGTATCGGTTATACCAAGAGCTAAGCACACCATAAGCCCTAGAATGACTTGAGCTATAAAGCTGCCATTCTGGTGTTATCTAGAGCAAAAGCATGAAAAATACTGTAGTAATAGTCCCATGATATCAATTTTATAGCCGCAGGGCTAGACCAAAAACCGATGGTTTATAATAACATCCATGTCTACAGCATAGCGCTGAGGTCTAGTGCTTAAATTGGTTGAGAGATATATTAGGCAATTAGGTTGCTGTCTGGTGACAGTGTATATTTCAATAATGCATTTTTATAATTGCCTGTAGTTGTGAGGAATAACATCTACTAGCTAAGCTCAACCAATTATTTTAATGAACAAACATATAGAGTATAAATTTATCGTTGATCTTAAGGTTCACTAGCCTGGTCTAAGGGAGGGGAAAAGCCACACACTTTTGGGTACCACTATTGTTCACTGTTGTAAATCAAGGATGTACGTGCGAGGTAAGGTCCCTTGGTTGTGATTGCGGGAAATTGCGGTATCCCATCCTGCCCATCATTTCACACAGCCAACAACCATAAAATTTAAGCCAAAGACCACACATAACCATGGTGATTTACCCACTATTAAAGTCATGAACTAGCAACACAAAAGTGGAGTTTGCCAAGTGTTCATCACAGGTGCTCAAGTTCTTGGTCGAATGACACGCAGGTAGGTAGTCATAATTATCCCCGATCTAACAGAACTAGCATGGAAACCTTGGAGAATTATCCTGGAGACGAAGTGGTAGCTTAGTTGGTAATTTGGATGTACTCTACGTTGGAATCACATTCACTCTGGCTGTCGGGATTTTAACGGCAACTTCGGCGTATTTTTATATTTTTATTTCTTTGAGCATCCTGCTGTTAGTTTTCTCCTCTACCGTTGCAAGTTGTGCAAGGATAAGGTTGCCATGACACCCATACAAGTCAGAACAACTGTTTGGATATGAAGGTGAGAGTTTGATATCTAAGTTGCATTGCATTGCAGAAAAGCAGCACCACTCCATGAACACAAACATGATGGGGCGGCGGTTCGTCGGTAAAGATAAAGTACCTCAGGTTCTCTCCGACTCCGACCGAGCAGGATAATTTCTACTACATAAGCGAGATTGGTGGGATCAACATCTACTGGGATTAAGTATTGTACCCCAACCTGGTCAATGATCCTGGAGTAACTCTCTGTAAGTGGGTAAGGTGGGTTTTTTTGGTCCTCCCACTGATAGGAAATGCTGGATCCATGTGCGAGCACAAGAATTATTAAGGAGGGGCAAGAGTGGGGAGAGCGAGGATCAACAAACGGCTGCTTTCATTTAAGAGGGGCAGATATCCTCGGAACTCCCCCTCATTCCCCCCTCCCCAAATCTCTCACTGTCCAGAATTATTCCTATTCTAGTATCTTATCCATCCAATATGGCCTCTAACCCCCCTGGAGCTTGCTGTGCCTCTGGTTTCAAGCATGAAGGTACACCCGTTGGCGAGACCAAAAGCATCGCAGGAAGTAAAATTTCCCCATGGATCCTTAAGCTCTCCACCTGCAGCGCAAAATATCTCTAACAATTTAACTTCTGCAGCCGAGACCTACATTGTCTACCCCCAGGGCAACTCGACTCCCGAGAAGGCTGTCATTATCCTGAGCGACATCTTCGGTATCTACGTGAACGCCCAGCTCCTTGCCGATGAATTCGCCGCCAATGGATACCTTTGTGTTCTCCCCGATCTTTTCCATGGCGACCCTATCAAGCTGAGTGATATGGAGTCTGGAAAGGCCGATCTTCCCGCATGGCTGCCCAAGCACCAGTCCTCCGTTGTCGATCCTATCGTTGAGGCCAGCATCAAATACTTGCGAGAGGAGCTAGGCGTTAAGCGCGTTGCTGGCGTTGGTTATTGCTTTGGTGGCAAGGTGAGTTCGATTGTTCACATAATACATTCCAATTTGAATCGCGCTGATCCATTTTTGTGCGCCGATTAGTATGTCTGCCGCTTCTCCAAGCCTGGAATGCTGGATGTCAGCTATACTGCTCACCCATCCTTTGTCACCAAGGAGGAGCTTGCTTCTATTACTGGCCCTCTCTCAATTGCTGCTTCTGGTAAGCTAATTGTCTGCAGCTTATCTATCCTACCCTGTGCATCGGCTAATTTGTTCTTTTAAACAGAAATTGATAACATCTTCACCACACAACTCCGCCATGAGTCTGAGGAGATTCTCATCAAGACCGGCCAGCCCTGGCAAATCAACCTTTTCAGCGGTGTCACCCATGGTTTTGCCGTCCGTGCTGACCTCACCAACAAGCACTTCAAGTTTGCCAAGGAGCAAGCTTTCGCACAGGCTATTTCTTGGTTCAACCAGTACTTGTAAATCAATAATGTTAGCTTTATGTAAATTTACTTTGTAGCTAATTGCAATGAACTGGTTTACGGTCTTATTGAGTTTCGAAAGAAAGTGGGACTTGCAGCTCTCAGGAGAACCTTAAAAGTGTAGATCCTGTTTTCGGAATCATCCAAACACGGAGTGGTGTTGTACACGTGACCGATGGATGATCCGCGCAGAGAAAAAGGCTCTGGTGGAGACCAACTAAACGTTTCATCACTGAAACTGGGCTTGAGAAGCGTTGAATTTGTGCTTCTGCTCTTTTCGCTATTGGAACTACTCGGCCCTGTCTAGGTTGTCGAATCCCATTCATTTCTGCTCACCTAGTTCCAGTTTCTTTCCCCTGGAATACTGCACTTGCATTGGGTTGTTGCGCATCGCTTGACTGGCGTTATTGTCCGTGTTCAGGTCATCCCTGTTCTACCGGCCTCGCATGAAATTTAATGACTTCCAGCCTTTAACTGACTGTACTGCATAATCTACGATATCCACGACCTTCCATCGTTTGTTCATTTCTCCTCTTATAATCTTGTAATTTGCAACCAACGCATCTCCATCTCCATCTCTTCCTCAATTCCCGCAGCGGCCGCGTGTTTACTCTCAGTCTCATCGAACGTGCGACGTCTTGCTAGGGTTGAACCTCCTACTTATTAGAACGATAGTCTTCTGCATCATATTTTGTTGCTCTCGCCTGTTCAGAACCTTTGCGATCTAGATTATCGTTTGAACAACATGGCTACCCCAGCCGCTTTGCCGCCGTTGCCGTTCAACCCGTCAAGGGTACGGTCCTACTTGCTTCGATTACCGCTGTTTACACGACTTGTTCTTCTCGCAATCATTGTGTTTTGGTTACTCGAGCTACAAACAGTTTGGGGCGTTGTACAATGGGGGGCCTTGATACCCGACGAAATTGGACTAAAAACTAGTATGTTACATGGAGTATGGGCTGCATTGGGGCAAAAGAGGAATTTCTAACACGAGAAACAGTGCATCGACTCAACACCTATCCGTTTATTCATTCGGGATTTTTCCACGCTTTCTTGAACATCCTGGCACTAACACCCCTGCTTGAGCGATTTGAGGCGGAACATGGCACGCTTACGGCTGTTGCGTTGTTTATAGGGCGTTAGTATCCCTAAGCCTTTTTCAAAGTAGTAGACGATTAAACTCACCCCGGTCTTAATCACTTTTAGCCCTCTCAACATTCCCCGCAGCTATCTACATAATTATCGAGAAATTTATTCTTCATGGAAACACAGCTGTAGTTGGAGCTAGGTGAGAGTTTCCCAACACGTTCGCCTCAGGTTGACTTGTCTAACATCTCTTCAAGTGTTTGGATTTTCCTGCTCCTTGGCTCCGAGGCCATCAGAACGTTCAAATCCAACCCTTACTTTAGGTATGATTTTGATTGTGGGAGCCATACATGGCCGTCAATGTCGCTCACAGACTCTTAGCCTCGGAAATTATAAGATTCCTACTTGGACTTCGCCTCTCTTTGCGTGTGTTCTAGTTGCGATTCTTGTCCCCAACACGAGCTTCCTCGGCCATTTGTGCTCTATTCTCATTGGATATTTGCGTAAGTTCGCTTCCTGCCATGTCTTGTAACATGTACTCTAGGCTAATTTCCATCGTGAACAGTTGGCCTAGGCTATCTCAAGGTCTTCGTCCCCCCGGAGAAAATCTTGAGATGGATTGAGGGGAAGCTGAATCTCTTGGGAAGACTGCCGCATTACGTCTCGGTAGATCAAAAAACCTACGGTCGCTACGGTGTCCTTCCAACGGCTAACAATGCGACGGGTGAGCGGGGAACTCCCATGAGTTTCCTGGGGAGCACTCAGCGACTTGGGCCATGAGCGATACACGGGATTTTAGGCTTTTCCATTTCTTTGTGCATATTTAATTACTATAATATCTTCTCTAATAAGTTGCATGTGGGGGAGGAAAAGGGCGTCCATAGATGAAATGGGGAATAATTGGCATCCAGTTGTGCAGATGGTCTCTAGCGGCTGACGTAAATTTGTGTGTGGATATGGATAAGTAGTCACTAGTAGTCCATTAACCAAACCAACCCACCTGAGCTTCACCTTTCCCCAACCTACCATGGGACAGAATCCCCAAATGCCTCTGTTCCCATGGCATTGAAATGTAAGTTTGCTGTAATATCTATTGCTATCCCTCAGGGATCTCCGACAAGTCTCCATTCCCACCTTCCATGTAGCTTGCACCTCTCTACCCCGGATTCTCAAAGGACAGCTCATACCCAAACATTGCTGATAGAGAACAAGTGAAATCCGCACTCCGCAAGTTGCGGAGCGATCCCCATATCCTATACGTGCGATTGCCATATATTCTATCGTTTCTCTGTGTCGTTGCCGGCGTGGTCTGGCTACTTCTCCTGCCCCTTGACGACTACTCTCGCCGCACCTACATTTCTGAGAACGCGCTTTTACCCGGCCAAGTCCATGCATACTTTGCCGGTAGTGAACAGAATATCTTCCGTGGTTACAAGAAGGAATTAGAAGGCTTGTTAAGCCAGGAGGCTCAAGAACATGGATGGGAGGGAAGGAAGAATGAGGAGTTAACACCAGTGTATGTTCAGCCCTACTAGCTTCTATAATCTTAACGTAGGTAGGGGCTGACCTGAGCGTTTATGCTTCCAGAATATCGAAAAAGCTGCAATCTATCTTGGGAGCTGCCGGTCTGAAAGTTGCGACACAGAATTACGAGTACACCTCCTCAGGAATCACACATCAGGGACAGAACACCTATGCCATCATCCACGCGCCTCGCGGAGATGCTACGGAGGCAATTGTGTTAGTTGCAGCATGGCAAACTATTAATGGAGAACTCAACCTGAATGGCGTTACACTCGCACTAACCCTAGCGAGATACTTCAAGCGTAAGTCCTTACGCCTAAGCAAAAATACCCGGTGCAAAGCTGGCTAACACTTGTTTGGGAGCCTAGGCTGGTCTTTGTGGTCGAAGGATATCATATTCTTGTTCCCTCCAGACAGCAAATCAGGGACACAGGCATGGATCGATGCGTACCATGACACCCAACCCCCGTCGGTCCAACCTCTACCATTGAAGAGTGGTGCATTGCAAGGGGGTGTGGTGGTTGAATATCCCTTCGAACATCGATTTGAAAACTTGCACATTGTTTACGACGGCATCAATGGACAACTACCAAATCTAGACCTAATCAACACCGCCGTTGCGATCACAGGCGGTCAAATGGGTATTGGGACACGCATGCAGGAAATGTGGGACCATAATAATAGCTACAAAGCTCGACTAGAAACTATCTTTAGAGGGATGCTCAAGCAGGGCCTCGGATACGCTGCAGGAGCGCATAGCAGCTTCATGCCGTACCACATCGATGCCATCACCCTACAAGCTCATGGCGATGGCTGGCAAGACGAGATGGCCTTTGGCCGCACTGTAGAAAGTCTCTGCCGCAGCTTGAACAACCTCCTGGAACACCTGCACCAAAGCTTTTTCTTCTACCTTCTCATGCAAACTCATCGTTTTGTTAGCATCGGAACATATCTCCCCAGCGCGATGCTCATTGCGGGGAACTTTACCATCATGGCAATTGCCCTGTGGCTCCGAACCGGCTTGTATATGGGGTCCAAGAAGAGCTCGACGGTGAACACGAACCCTTCTCATGACGCGAAGGCCTCGAGTGAAAAAGCATCGCTTTCGCTAAATGCTACAAATACCACCGATCAGGATAGCCTATCATCTACAAACGGTGTTATAGAGCGCCAGCTTGCTCTCCCTCTTACCCTCGTGGCTAGTCTCCATCTACTCGGTCTCCTCCCTCTTTACATTTTTAACAATCTTCTCCACGAGGTCATTTAACCCCCTTCACCCTCTTCCTTGCCTTTGAGGTGCAGAAAACTAACGAAATAAAATACAGTCCTTCACGCTAGCAACGTACACCTTCATTGCCGTAGACGCCATCCTTCCGCTACTGCTCGCCTTCCTCCTTTCCCATGTCATCTCCAGCAACACCCCAAACACCCAACAAATCCTGCTCACTAAATCCCTCTCTCTCCTACTTCTTGGTCTCTTCCTTTCCACCCTGGCCACTCTTAACTTCTCTCTCTCATTCATGATCGGCCTCCTCTGCGCCCCACTCACCTTCTTTGACCGTATCAATCCCAAAACTACTCCACCCGCGGCCCGCTATACCCTCTCTACGCTCGGTCTTATTCTTCTGAACATCCTCTCCCCACCCGTGGTTCTTCTGGTGGCATGCGCCTACTTTGGTGTGGATATCGAGACTGCCCTCACTGAAGCAGCCTTCGGGTGGGATGTCTGGGGCATGTGGACACAAGTGGTTGTTTGGTGTGTTTGGTGGCCCGCCTGGGTTGCCGGTGGTGCCCTACTTGGGTTCTCATTGTTTTAAGGGATGCACAAAATAACCACGTCGAATGTTTGATTGACTGGTTTCGTATTCCCGTCAAAGAATAATTTATCTTGTGGTAAAGTTCGTAGGTACTACAGTGTTAAATAAATAGCCTTAATTATTGCGTTTATTCTGCATAGTTATTCAAGGCTTAGGATTAGTAGAAGACTCATCCCTATTTTGAAGTCTTTCTTTTTTTTTCATAATTTTCAAGTATGGGTTCCATAGGTTTTGTTTTTCCAAATATTGATACTGAATCTAGTACATGGTCGTAAATCCATGCAATTATGTTTCTTGACAAATAGTGTCAATAGGTAATAGTATGATGGAAGGTATTGAAATAGTGAGTATATCTATCTATGCAGCCCACACGTCCTTGCCAACGCCCTCAATCCAATGGCCCAATTGATTAACACCTGCATCCCAGTCCTTCAGTCTATTGCGCATACCTTCGATCTGCTTCATATCCAGAACCTTGGGTTGAACCCAGTTAATTTTAGCGATCTGCGCCACTTGGTCAATAGCACCCTTCAGCAAGCCAAGCGATAGGGCCTTCATGACAAGATGTTCAATTTCCTCAGGTTTCACTTTGGTCTCCGCTGAAATCGAAGTGAAGGTCAAGTCACGGTCATGGGGAGGGCGGCGGAAAACCATCTCCGTGAGAGCAGAGAGAGAGATCTTTTGGTACAGGAAGATTCGATGTTGCTCTAGCATTTTATTCTTAGAGATGTTACCTGCGAGGACATCGTAGGCGGTTAGGTCGCCGCGGTTGAAGGCGAACAGGAGGTCGCGCAGCCAGCTGTGCGGGGTCTCGGTGAGAGAATCCAGGATGGGATGGAGAAGTAGTTCACCGAAGTTATAAATAGTGTCAGAGACAAGAGCAGCCACACTGAGGTTATAGGCGCGGGAGACACGCTCTTGTTCGTCGAGATCCTCAAGGTTGATGCACGCGAGGTAGAGTAGGGCATTTTTGTAGAAGGAAGCAAATTCTTCTTTAGCCTATAATTTTTTCACCACTTAACTTAGCAAGACATCATCATTAAGTGGAAGAAAGGCGGGCTGTCCAAGTTGGATAACTGAGGGGAGGGGCCATACGTGATAATAGTCAGCATTGACTTTATAGAAGGATGCGTGGACAACAGTTTCAACCGAATCGAACGAATCCAGCACCTCCTGACATTTTTCTAGATCCTTCTGTGCTCCGTCCAGGTTCTGCAGTCGCTTTTTGACATTGGCAACTTCCGCAAGGGCGTAGATGTAGGCATCTTGTGTTTCGGGCTTATTCACTTTCTCGGCGAGTGATGTCAGGAAGGAGAGTCGTTCTTGGTCATCTGAAGAAAAAACAAAGTAAATTTAGTTCGGGTGACTTTCTTCCTGATTCCTTGGGATATCTATAACCGACCTGCGCATTCCGTTGATGCCATCAGCCCTAGAGAAACAAACTTGAGCTGGTTGATCTTGTCGGCAAAGCTGAGGACAAATGTCTTGAATATCGGTAGTCGCTGGGGCGCACTCTCTGGTAAACGGAAGAATTCGATCAGAGCATTGGTCAGCTGGTGCCATAATTTTCGCTCCCAGAAGTCTTCGAAGCTCAGAAAGGAGGCCTGGCACTGTTCGGGAGCTTGCTGCAGCTGGTCGGCTAGGAAATCGGAGATCTTCTGGTTCTCCATGGTGGGAGGAGAGGGGGAGGAAAGCAGTTCAGAGAATCAAGATGGGAGTGTTTCTGGATATGGAAAGATATTATTTCTAGATAGAGCAAATAAGGGAGGAAAAGGGTTGGAGCTGGAGTTGGAGCTGGCGATGAAGGCGATGGTGATTGGTATGATGGTGTTGTTGCGTTTGGGGTCGAAGCTTAAGCGGTGTCTCTGCGCCGCCCTAGCCACATGACATCTCTACTATTTCGACTCTGCCAAAGCAAACATTACACTTTATCTTTTTTGCTCCCTTTCATAATTAATAAATGGCAAGTACTCTCTTAACCTATACTGGGAGCTACTCTAGCTTGACAAGATGGATTTCCTCTACACTTTCTCTCCTCGAGCCATGAAAAACGTCTTGGAGAAGTGTTTCCCATCCTTCTTGAACACGAGAGGTTCATCTATGACCTGGTGCTTGAACTCCAACCCTACTCCCGCGTCCTCGAACAGCTTCTTCATATCCTCACGAGCGAATCCATGCTTTGAAATGGTCTGGGATACGTCGTTGTCTGCCCCGAGGTCCCTCCAATGCTCATCATGGTGATCGGCGACTATGTCAATAATAATGCACACACCACCCTTCTTGAGGCGCTGACCAAGACGGATCATGGCTTGATCGGGCTTCTCGAAATGATGAAGGGCCATGCTCACGAGCACAATATCAAAATCAAAAAACTCTGCCCCAGAAATTTCTGCAGGCGGAATCTCTGCTAGAAGATTGGCCTTGATTCCCACCATTTTGTCTGCAAAACCTGCTTCCTTAGCGTTCTTGTTGTACTCGTTAAGCATGCCATCCGAAATGTCCATGCCCGTGATCCTAGTCACAAAGGGTGCCAGCGCCTGGGAAAACAAAATTTGAGTAACTTGATAACTAACTCCGTCTGGGTTACTTACTCTTGAGATGTTACCTGGGCCACAGGCGTACTCGAGCATCTTGATGTCTCGTTCCTGGCCTGCTTCGGTGTCGGTCCATAGCTGACTCGCCCAATGACGCTGAGATATGGCAGTGTCGTGTAGAGTCTTCAGCCCTTCTTCAAAGTCCTCTCCGTAAGAGCGAGACTTTTTTCTATTGCCTGTTATGAGAGATTGTCTTCATGGTCTGTCTCATCAATTAGCGGAAGGACTTACTCAAAAACCTCTCGGTTCTTTTCTGTAAATTTGCTATCCATACTTGCAAAGTGAGTCCTGTCGTGTTGGTAAGAAAGTGGAAGGCTTAACAATAGTAGATGAGAGCTGCTATCAGGGACAGAATAGTTGTATGCATCGAGAATAAGCTAGGCAGAGGACTAAATGCTAGCTTTTATAACTTTGGCCTCGTCATCGGAGAGTTCTCGGAGACTTCCTTTAAGAGGCATCACTCCATCCCAAGGTACCCAAAATACTCAGCTAGGGTTTTAAACACCTATGCGTCATATGCGAGTCATACGGAGAGATATCGGCCACTTTTGAGGTGAAGATCTTTTGATTTTCAAGAGGTAGATGCTACCTAGGTATACCAAAGTTGAGGTTGAAGTGCACCATCCAATCAGCGTTCAGGAATAGTCAGACGTGATGAGGCCGAGAGGGAGTGGTGTAGCTAGAAATGCTAGGGAAAGCCCGTTACTAGGAATTTGAGTACCCAAAGCACATATAACTTCCCCTACTAAATATCCTATCAACTAGATTCTGTTGAATTTACCAAGAAATGTAGTTTCAGGGCGTAGAATTCTTGCCCTTCATTCTCGATGTGAGGCCAAAGTGCTGTCCGAATCGGGACTAGCGTTTGGTCCCGTGCCGGCAGATTGCTCTTCTGGGATGAACGACTTCAACCACAACGAGGACAAGATCTCTCCCAGAACCCTGCGCTCTCCCCCCTACACTCTCACCTCCTGCCGTACGGTTCTCTTCTCCCCAGATGCAATTTGGTCTTCTCATCTAATCCATTGCCGAAATAGACATTATGCAGAAGTGTCGGGCCGTCAATCCCGTCATGGGGTCCCGGGCATTCGTCCCCACCCCCCGGGTTCAATTCCAGGTGCAACGCCGAAATCTCCAAGATGTTACGATCACTAGGACTGGAAAACCGCTTGTGAAGGTTCAGGGTGGAAGGTCAGCGCTCAATTGCCCGCGTTATGAGGTCGGGGTGGTACTAACATAATATCATCTTCCAGGTCATCGCTCGGAGGTACCTAGCAGACAAGCCCTTTTCTCCCTTTCACCACCAATTCACATCAATGGGTCCAAATTTAATACGACTTTTAATCTAGGCCATACCGCGACTGTCTTCGGTGCTACCGGTTTCCTCGGTCGATACATTGTCAACAAGCTCGGTAGGTTTATCAATACTAGTTAGACCGAGACTTGGAGATCGACTAACTCCCTTCAGCTTCACAGGGATGCACCGTGGTCGTTCCCTACCGTGAGGAGATGATGAAGCGACACTTGAAGGTGACCGGTGATCTCGGCAGAGTTAACTTTATTGTATGAGAACACAGTGTTTCTCCAATTGTCTGATAAATTCATGCATAAACTAACCTAGCTCCAAAAGGAATACGACCTGCGCAACACTCAGTCAATTGAGGAGAGCGTTCGCCATTCTGACGTCGTTTACAACCTTGTCGGCCGCCAATACCCTACCAAGTTCGTTCTATGATAGGTCCGAGATGGAGCGCCCCTGCTGATATTGTCCAGGAACTTCTCTTACACCGACGTCCATGTTGACGGAACTGAGCGCATCGCGGAGGCTGCTGCCAAGTACGATGTTGACCGCTTCATTCACGTCTCCTCATACAATGCTGACCGAAACTCTCCCTCCGAATTCTTCGCCACGAAGGTTTGTCGATCTACACTTGTCGAGTATGCAACAGGATGCTAAAGAACTTATTGTAGGGATGGGGTGAGGAAGTTGCACGCTCTATCTACCCTGAGGCTACCATTGTCCGACCCGCTCCTATGTTCGGATTCGAGGATAACCTTCTTCACAAGCTTGCAAGCGCAGCCAACCTTTTCACCTCCAACCACATGCAGGAGCGCTTCTGGCCCGTCCACGTATGTTGTTGCTTTCACCTTCCTTTTATTTATTTTCACGAAGAAAAATTCTCATATTTGGCCAGGCAATTGATGTCGGTACCGCTCTCGAGCGTATGCTGCACGACGACACCACCGTTGGTCAGACCTTTGAGCTTTACGGCCCCAAGAACTACTCTCCTGCCGAAATTGCTGAGTTGGTCGACCGAGAAATTGTCAAGCGCCGTCGCCACATTAACGTCCCCAAGGCTATCCTGAAGCCTGCCGCTCACATTCTCAACAAGTACCTATGGTGGCACACCCTAAGCGCTGACGAGGTTGAGCGCGAATTTATTGACCAGCAGATTGATGAGACCGCCAAGACGTTCAAGGATCTTGGAATCGAGCCCGCTGAGCTGAGCAACCTAACTTTCCACTACCTGGTATGTGGATTCTAATATTTTCATCTGGGGTAGCTGACTAACTTTTTCTACAGAAAGGATACCGAAGTGCTTCCTACTATGAGCTACCTCCAGCCACCGAGCGGGAGCGACAGGAGGAGAGGAAGTACCTGCACGTCCTAGACGACCAGTAGTTTGTTTTTTTAGTGTACATAAGCTAGACGCATTGTTTTCTTTTGTTCCAATTATAAAATGTAGCTGGAATTTCTCAAGCCAAAGAAAAAGGAATTTCTGTCGAGAATGATGAAGTAATAAATTCAAGGCCGAGTGAGCTCCGGCCATTCGCGGAGGTTGTTTGTTCCCCTCCACGCACATCCACTCCACACCCCTCAACTTAAGCTAAGACAACATAGCATAACTACCAAAGAAACGCAAAAAGTCAATACATTCACACACATAGATAAGTAACTATATATGACACCCGCTATATATACATAATATCTGAACAAAATACCCACACAATGTCACCCAAGATCCCCAACCCGCCAATCCTCCTCCTCAAAACCAAATCCACCCCGCATGACGGCTACGACGACTACTTTTCCACGAAAAGCAATAACAGCCACAACAGCAACATCTACACACCTATCTTCATCCCCGTCCTCGAACACCAATTCCATGATACAAATCTCGGCCAGATCAAAACCCTCTTCGAATCCGGTCAATTAAATCCCGGTCCAGGACGGAAATATGGCGGGTTAATCTTTACAAGTCAACGGGCTGTGGAAGCCTTTGCTCATTTATTAAGTACGATAGATGGTGTGTATTCCCTTTCCTTCCCTCCCTCCCTCTCTATTTCTCTTTTTATGTTTATTTACTTGATCATGTATATGTGTGTATATATATGTATATCAATCAAGCTATCTATCTATCTATCTATAGCAATGTCCATGTCTACGCTTGAGAAACCACTAACAATCGCAAATCAGAATCAATAACCCACCCCGCCTCAACAAATCTCGTCCTCTACACCGTCGGACCAGCAACGACCCGATCCCTCACAACCCTTCGCGATAAACATCTCCCACATGCGACAATCCATGGTGGTGATAGTACCGGAACCGGAGAGAAACTTGCCGAGCTTATGCTCACCCATTATAATGAGTTATATGCTGGCACTTCCTTCTCTACTGAACCAGACGTAGCAACAACAGGAGGAGAAAACGGAGAAAAGAAAGACATAACCAAGCCGCCCCTCCTCTTCCTCGTGGGTGAACAACGACGCGATATAATCCCGAAGATGTTAATGGGCGAGAAAACAGCAGTGGAGAAACGGATCGGGGTGGACGAGCTAGTGGTTTATCAGACAGGGGTGGTGGAGGGGTTTGAGAGACATTTGGAGGGGGTGTTACAACAGTGTGAAAGCGATGGGTATTTGGAGAGTGGGAGTGGGAGCGGGAGCGGGAGAGAGGATATTCATCAGGGACGTTATATTTGGGTGGTTGTGTTTTCGCCTACGGGGTGTGATGCGATGTTGAGGGTTTTGGGGAGGTATAATAATGGTGATGATAATAGTAATGATAATAGGGGTGAAGGGGGGGAACAAAAGGGGAAGAAGAGGGTATTTGTTGCGACAATTGGACCGACGACGAGGGATCATTTGGTAAATAAGTACGGGGTTGAGCCAGAGGTTTGTGCGAAGAGACCGAGCCCGGAGGGGGTTGGGGAGGGGATTGAGGAGTTTATGAAGAATATATAATAATTCTATTCTTTTCAAAACCCCTTATTACTATGAATGATTATTTAGTCGTCTGGTTCCTAGGTCCGATTCGACTTTTGTTTACCGAGGGGAGAAAGGTAGTAGGTATTTCACGGTCAAAGTATTTTAAGCATAAGCCATTTGGTTACTAGGTAAGTCGGTAAGTGTGATGCTGCATTCCGAGGACAAGTCTATCAAAGAAGGCACCAGGCGCCTCACTTGATAGACTATAAAAACAAATGAAAAAGAAAAAGAAAAAGAAAGGAAGCAACAAGAAAAAAATGGAGATTGCAACAAATTAAGCTCAACTGTGCGAGCATATGTAATGGGTTACCCAGAATCTTCTATGCAACTATGAGGGTATGTGCATGGATAAGGAGTCATTTTTATTCCACTTAGGCTCTGCCTTTCTTTATGTTCCACCCTATCCACTGGCACGACTACTTGGAATCCCAGGAGGTATTCTACCGCATGATCTCCTCAAAGATCAAAACTGTTTGAAAATTAGCAAAAAATGAACAAAGAGATAGAAGGAGGGATACCGAAGAATGAAAAAAAAATTCTTACCCTTCAACTGCTCCTTGCTGAGCGCATCCTTGTTCTTGTCAAAATCAAAGAAACCTTCCGGGATAGGAGGCGCTGTTGGCTCATCCTCAGGGTCATGATATGGCTCTAGGTATGGGTGTCGTAGCGCTTCCTCGACATTGATACGCTTGGTAGGGTTGAAGGCCAGGAGCTTCTCCAGCAGATCCAGGGCCAAATCGTTGCTCTTCGGGAAAAGTGCTTTGAAAGGAATCTTCTTCTTGAATGGAAGAGAACGGATGTACTCCCGAGCCCGTCGGGATTTGATTCCATAGTAATCCTCCATGGTTGGGGTCCCAAGAACGTCGAGAATTAGAGTCAATTGGTGATGATCTGCCCCCAAACGTATATTAGTTATCTACCAGCAACAAGAGCACTTCAACACGTACAATCTTTTCCTGGAAACAAGGGCTTGCCGCTCAGCATTTCGGCTAGGATGCAGCCAACGCTCCATACATCAATTGCTTTTGTGTACTCCTTGAACGTCAACATAATCTCTGGTGCACGGTACCAACGGGTCGCCACGTATTCCGTCATGAAACCTGAGTTATCGTCCGTCGATGCAGCCGATCGAGCTAGGCCAAAGTCGCAAACTTTCAAGTCACAGTTTGCGTTGAGCAAAAGATTCGAAGGCTTCAGATCGCGATGGAGGACGTTTGCGGAGTGCATGGCTTTTAGGGCACGTAGGGTCTGGTAAATGAAGTACTGGCAGTGGTCATCCGAAAGGTCCTGCGTACGGATAACGCGGTGCATATCTGTTTCCATCAATTCCTACTATTGGTTAATTTATTGGGTTTCTTCTGCGACTGTGGGAAATATTGGGAATACCTGGATGAGGTAAACTTCGTTGAAACTCTCATAGCTCCGGGGTCTCTGAATATCTAGGATGGAAATGATGTTTTCATGATTGAAATATCGCAGCAACTTCATTTCACGCAGTGTCCGTAGACAAAACATTGAGTGATCAAAGGGTGTGATTTTTTTGATGGCGACCTTCTGGCCGGAGGGCTTGTGGATGGCGGAGCTGCGACAGTTCAGCAGTCTGCCAATACACGCACGTATTGTACAACTTACCAGACAACACCATAGGCACCCTCACCAATAACATCTTGGATTTCGTACTGGTCGGAAACGTTGAAGGAGATTTTCCGGGAACCGCCCTGAGGAGGCTGTGGTTGCACCATTTTTGTGGGTTCTGAACTAGCCAACGTCAGTTTGATGCTGAGGAGTGGAAGCGGGAAACATATAGGGGGTCGCAAGCATCGGGCTGCACCATTACATCGCCCATTGCGAAGACGCATTCGATACCGTGGGGTTAATGCACGGTAGAAGCAAGGGCATGGGAATACGTCAGAGGCACGCAGCAGAGCCCAAACATATTGAGTATTGCGAGGTTCATATGAACAAGAAAAACGGAAAACAGCGCTTACATTCGCTTATCGGAGCGGATAGTTGCTAGTCAATTGGCGCAGATGTACGTAGTAGCAGTACTGCGGATTCGCATGCACTGGTAGTGCGCTAGACGCAGGGGATCTGTCGCTTGGATCGGAAGCGGGGTATCGCGTGTGCCTGTTGCTATCAACCCCCGTAGCACGACGACGCCGGGAATAAAGCTAATAAAGGGTGGGAATTGGGATTTCGAGAAAGGGAATGAACAGAAATGGCGACTCGAGCTGGGAGAAAACTAGATGGTGGTAGAATTGATGACGAAAGCGCTTGCGTGAGTCGTATTCGAGGTTCTAGTAGCAAGCAACGGCATCAATTAATCGCTCACACGGAAGACAAGAAAATAAGGGTATGGATATGCAAATTAGGGGTGAAGAAGAAATCTCAGATCAGTTGCTGCAGTCAAAATAGGAGAACCTTACCAACAGGTAGAACCAGCCTGAGACCAATTATTAACAATGTTTCACAGGTGGGTTCTGTTTTTACTATTGTTTTCCTTATTTTCCCTCTTTTTTTTTGTTGTCTTTGATGATGGTTCTTCCCCTCAAGTCTTTTTTTTTTTGACTTTCTGTAGAAACCACGGACGGTCAAGTTAGTTGAAAAGTCGTCTCAACAACATTTTTTTCGAGGAACGAGAGGACTAAGGCTGACCGGGAAAAGAAGGAAATGAAGGGATAAAATGCAACTGCAGCTTGCTTATTGCGGAGGGGCTGGAGAACCAAGAAATCGCAGCAGTGATTAGAACCTATTTAACTACTAAAGGTAATAGTTGGAAGTTAATAAACCGGGCGCAGATCGGCCAGAGTGGGGTGGGGCAGCAATGGAGGGGAAGGAGAATAAGAGGCATCAAGAAGTACAAGATTGAATGATTATTATGATTAATTACTTGTTGGGTATAAAGAGCTTACCTCGATTGAGCCAGCAAAGCAAACAGGTCTGGATTTATCTCCGATTCCGACTCCAACGTTTGAAGATGTGAGATGATAAAAGATCGTCCCTTGGAGGGGAGGGGAGAGGTAAGTAAGTAGATAGTACTGAGGTGGTAAAGACCTCTCAAAGAGATCGATAAGGGAAAGGAAAAGGTCTAGGGAATTAGTAAATCAAGAGTAAGAATAAGCGATGAATGGGAGCAAGAAAGAGGTTTGTTTTGGTCGGATAAGGGGGTCTTCTTGATTGGAATAATTATCCAACAAACAACCAACAACAGTGGATGGTGTTGGGAGGTGAACCTTGGTTTGGATCACGGAGGGGCCGCTTAAGAGGGGAAGACGTCTTCCATTTTCTACAAGAATGACTACGTATCGCCAACATCAAGATGAACAATGAGAGATAAAAATATCGACAGACTGGACCATTAATATCTCTTTCATGCAAGCCATAAAGGTCAATAGAGATTCCGCGGATATTTATTTTTCTTCAGGATCTAGTTGAGTCATTTTACAAAATTTTATTTTTTAAGATTCTCTCAAACAATAGACGAAAAATTAGAACTTAAAATAAAATAGTAAATAAAATTATATAAATTAAGGGTACAATACTATATAATATAACAATGCTCGATGACGATGAGCTGAGCTCTCTCTCTCAACCTAATATATCACGAAACTCAACTGTCTCCCGACCAGTGTTTCAATTCTCCTCCCCGCTACCTCCAGCACCAACCCTTTATCCATGCTCTCTCACATCCCAAACACGATGGTCCCCACAACTCATAGAACTCTTTCCACTCGGGATCTGTAAATTATTCAAAGGGTCCCATCCATCTTCTTGGGCTATCCCCATCCATCCCACATCAAAAGGGACTCAAGGGGGCAGTGCCCATTAACTAACCCTTCCTCAGCTTAACTGACGCTACTGCTGCCGCTCTAATTTTGGTCACAGTTTAAAATCACAAATCACAACCAGTATCAAATCAGCGTCTCTTCCCAGCCTCTTCTTCCCTTCCTTCCTTCTGGTCACTCTTCCTGGTCTCTCTTCCTCTTGGGTTATCCCCCAATCGCCACTCCCTGATTTGCCTACAGTTTCTCGGCATTTGTCATTTCTCATATGCTAAGCTGTGATCTAAAGTTTACAGTGCATGATCATCCATACAGACGCCTAGACCAATGCAGCTATCTCTGTTAAACACCCACAGGGCTCTAGGCAAGTCATGGGCTTTGACAGAGGTTTCTTCTTTTCTTTTTTTTCTTTTTTTTAGAACTACCCTCATTTTGCCTTTTGCCATTACCTTTTCCGGAAAAAAGCGTCAAACATTAACCTGAAGCCTCAGACTGACTGCAAGTGCCCCCCCCCCACCTAAGGTCCTGTTGCAAATGTCGGAATTTACGCCATTTTGAGCCGCCCCGGGATGACACTCTTTCTGTCACTTCTAGCTGCTGAGAGTGCCTTCAGATAAATATTAAATAAATAGGCTTGAAGTAATGTTGCACAATAAATCAATCAGTTGTTACATGTTAGGTTATGTAAAGGTATGAAACAAAAGTCCTAGCATGGTTTCAAGGACATACTATGAAGAAGCTTTTACTCTAAATAATAATCATATCTGGACCCTTACATGATTCATCAGTTCTAATATAGTATAGTCCTGTAGATTTTACTCAATAAATTTTATTTAAAAAATCTCACTTGCGACCTGCCTGGTTGGCCTTCCTTGACTGTCCGACGGGTAACCATGGATGTTGACACACAGATCTCAAACTCCTCTCATAAAATATCTCCCACCTCATCGAAGTGTAGTTATATCCGCTTTATCAAACAAATTTGAAGAGCTTTTTGCACAATTAGAGCTATCATTTACGATCAGCCACCAAAGTTTACAAGCACTCAAAGTTTCCCAAAGATTAAAAAATTAGTGTGAACGTTAACTAGGTATTGAATGTCAGCCTCGGCCATCTAAAAGTTAGTGATCCTGTACAGGTCATAATGGGAGTAAATCCAAGCTGTGAAACAATGAGTGGGATTCAGTACTAGTACTTAGTAGATTTCCTACTACCTACAATGTATCTAGGCAATTAGTACTTATAGTACCTACCTGGTATTTAGATTCTACTATATATAGGTAACATAACATACGGTAGAAAATTTTATGCAATGCATCGACACTTCAAATTAACTACATGGGGTCTGGTTGATTGTTTTTAGCGCTGGGTTCTGATTCTTATTGTTACTATTTCGAAGAAAAAAATAGAATTTTTTGGCTTATTCCGCTGGTTAGTCATGGAATAGCTATGGAAGTTTACTGGGGCGACAAAATCAAAGAGGACTATGAATTGCCACAGTAGTAGTGTATGCTGTCCTAGTACGACCTCCTATTTAATAAGGCAGGGTTCGAGTAATGAGACCTAGGTAGTAGGAGTATGCCTGAACAGAAGCTCTTACATGGAGAGAATGGAAAGGGGGATAGGCCACCTTAAAACACAGATTGCCTCTACCGTTAACAGAATCTCATCAGGCTTCAAGAAAAATAATGATACAGTGGAGCAAAGCCAAGAGACTAAGGAGGAGGAGAAGAAGGAGGAGGAGGGAGGGGGTTGAGAAATAAAAAAAAAGGAAAAGATAATCCCCCTCATTTGATCAAACATGTAGGTAGACAAGAATTTCAAAGTTTATTGATGTATATCTCATAGAATTTACCAAAAAGTAGAAAGCTATCATTACTGAACAACCTGTAGGCGTGTTCGAAGCTCGTCAGTCTAATGACTCCAAGTAGAACCCAGATATCGAGACGAGGGTAAAGGGGGAGGGGAAAAACCAAATAACCTAGAAAACGGGTAACTCAAACCTTTTCCCGCAAAGAGCCCATCCATTGTGCCAGACTGACGCTCTGATCGGCTCTGTCTTCTACAAGCATCGTCTGAGCCCACAGGCGGAGTCCAGGCTCCCCATCCTCCTTGACCACATAGAGGTGTGGCACCACAATACTTCCAGCGCCCTTCGACCGGTGATCTCTACTCTTCTCAATCACAGCTCGCACCCGTCCACTGAAGTCGTTATCAAGGTCCGGAAGGGTTTGCTTGCCCACACGCAGTTGGGTTTTATCGGGAATACCAAAGACATCCAGAACAAGTTGAGGCACCGCATCACGGCCCACCCACAGGAATTGGGTCTGGCCATCGTCAATAAGGTAAAGGCCATAGGGAACAATCTGTTCCGATGACAGATTTACTGGTGGGGGCAGGACAATCTCGCCGGTTTGCGCATCGGGAAGTCCAGCATCGTCTGGCATGTTGTGAAGAGAGTACATCTTGGGGTAAATGTATTGGATGAGAAGAGGGAGAGGAAGCGTCGAGAGTAGGCAAAGGGCAGCGGATCTCATATCAGTCGGTATTTGTGCGGATTTTCGAAGACCGAGCTACATAATGATTGTCAGTAAATTTGAACATAGACACGAAAGATAGTAGAGCCCTACATTTTTAATCAAGGCAAGGAAGAGAACAGGGAGACCTCTCAGATTGGCAGGGAATTGAAGTCCACCACCACCGACGCTTCCACCAGCAAGCTCCTTTCGGTATGTGGAGAGAAGCTCCACGGCCTTTGCTTGAAGTGCCTCACGGGCGGGTTCCAGGCCACCTCCAAGAGCCCTTTCAACGGCCCTATGGCTGAAGAAGGTAGTGATTGCTTGCTGATCAGCCGATGCATACACATCTGCCAGATTTTGGGTAGTGGGAAGGGCCAGAGTCAGGACACGAATTCTTCGCTCCCCATTGCACGTTGTGTGAAGAACGGCAGTCTGCATGCAGACAACCGGCTTGGTAACAGTTTCATCAATCGCAACCTCAACCACGTATGCTTGATCACGTGGGAAAGCTGGGAAGGCACAAAGATCCGAGCTGCGGTTGAAGAAATTGCCGTAAAAGGTATTCATACGCAGACCAGTGGTGGCACGGACACGGAGAACAGCTTCGAGACCAATCTCTGAGGAAAGGTAATCGGAAAACTCACGCGCGAACTTGATGGCATCCTCCCCTCGCGCAGCATTCCACCCAGGGTAGTAATAGGTTTGACCACCAGTATACCTTGGCAAATTGCTAAGAGAAGCCACATCCTGATATTGAGAAGAGAACAGGAACATATCAACGGATACCTGAGCCTTGGAGCACTCTACGGCAAAGCTTTTGTAGAAGCTATTGGCAGTCTGCAGCAGGGTGCTTTCCTTGCTTGTTCCTAGGATCTTCTTATCTTCTCTCATTGTCAAGGCACCGTGCCCAACATTGGGTAAAGACGAACTGAGAACAGACATCTTTCCTCCCACAGGAGCAATTAACTTATAGCCAGCACGCAAAGCGGATCCCATCGCACAGCCATTGTTCTGAGTATTTTGGAACATCTCCTGCAGTTTGTCAAGGAAGACCTCGATGTTTTCGCGACATTCGCTCAGGGTTACTAGGAGGTCACCGGGGATTGGAAGGAAAGGCTCATCTAGGTCGCTAACCACCAGCATCCGTGGATCAGAAACCTCAGAACCGTCCCGGGGAATGGAGAAATAATGAAGGCTAGAATCCACAGCTATGAAGCCCAAGCGGGTTCGTCGGTCCGCGTTGGGGATACGGTCGAGGCTCTCCTTGATGCACCGAGCACTCGTCGCCAAGAGGCCATTAGTGACAGAGGCATAGCTCACATCAATCAAGAAAAGGTAAACTAGAGGCTGTGGAGGTCGCACCATGTATTCCTGAGGAGCAACAAATTCGACCACAGCATGGTTGAGGTCGGGCCTCAGCGACCGGTCTGCTGGTTTTTGCAAAGTGGTATCCCAATCGAAGGCCTGGGGCACATCATTGGTTAGGTTACACATATTGCAGCGCCAGCGATGCCCATGGTCAAGGAACGTGACAAAGGGGTTGATATATGATCGACATCGTCGGCATCGCGAGATGACCTGGTCAGGGATAACGGGGATCGGATCTTCCGCATCATGGAGGGCTGCATATGGCTGGATGACGAGAGCGAAAGGGAGCTTGGACTTTTTCAAGAGTGAATGGGTGGTCGGCACGGCATTCAGTGTCGAGCGGACGTATTTGGGGGGGCAGTTGGCATAAGGAGAGGGATAGACGCTAGACTAATGAAGGTAGTCAGTATCATCGCTTTGTGTGCTCATACTTATCTATCAAGTACATACCCCAGGAGGCAAAACGATGGGGGGCGGAGGGTAGTCGAGTTCCGCAACATTAAAGGGCTGGGTGAGGAGATCCGTTGGGTAGAGCTGATTGAGAGGGGCGCGCGGGGCCTGAGGAGCTTGTGGAGCCTGAGGAGCCTGCTGTGGTGGCATCAAGTGAGGATCAGTCACTCCCATGGCGCCAAATTGCTGGGTCATCTGGGCAACAGGCGGAGCATATTCTTGAGGCATCTGGTTCGGGTCGGCTCCATACGTGGGCTGCTGTTGTGGCTGAGAGGGGTATGCTCCATATGCGCCACCAGCAACTGGCTGGCCCCCGAGGGTAGCATTGGCTCCTGAGCCGAAATCAAATGCCTCTCCGGCATATGCTCGTTTCTTTTTGCCTGCAGCCTGGCCCTGAGGAGGAGCAGCGGCGGGTTGCTGGGCAGGAGCACCATAACCAGCGGCGGGCTGGCCGTACCCTTCCTGCGGAGGATAACCCCCTGTTGGAGATGCCATGGAGGATATCTATGTGCTTCTGGTCTTTTATATAGTTGCTATTTTTCTCTGGGTTTTCGGTCGAAGACGGGCTCGGGGGAGGAGGTAGAAAACCGAAGGAATTGTGTAAATTGCTAAAAGCTCACTGGTTGGCGGGTCAGTCGTCATTCACGGCGGAGGGAGGGATCCGCATACTAACAACGATATGGAGGATTCAAGAAAAGGCAAACAAGTGACGTTTAAAGAGGAAGAAAAGGTTTAGAGAGGAGCACCGATAGACACCCACTGGGATAGTCCGACGATGGGGTCTGGAGGAGGATTGGGGAAGCTGTGGGAACGGAAAGTTGCTGGGGAGCGGACGATGAGGTCGGGTGTACGGTGGCCTTTGCGGGTTGCGCTCTCTCCTTGCGCCAATCACATTAGCCCCGCAACTTAACCGACAATTAACAGGCATACAGTTAGCTAGGTTGCCCAGGTACTATTCCTCTTCCATTTTTATTAACTAACATGTAAGCTCAGTGAGATCACTGCTGCTACCTATCTAGGTACTTGATTATCTGTACATGTATACACGTTAGGCATACAAATAACATGCCCGTTTTTAACTATGTGTTAAATTCTAAGCTCTCACTTGAAATGCCTACCTTCAAACAAAATCCCAGCGCCCATGAAAAATAGAGCTTTCCACCCGCTTGGAAGGCTTGAGCTCTCTGCTAAACGGGCATAATGTCCAAATAAGCCTTGAGTGACCTAATTTCCTAGGCTCTAGTTTGTTATACTAGGTAATAGATTTTACCTGGGAGGATACCTACAGGTTGAGCTCATTGTGGGTATTCCCCGAAGCTCATCGTTGGTTGGAAGCCGGAACGGAAAAGCTCTCGGCGCTAGTTAGATAATTAGTAAGCTTCTCCAGAATGATCTCGCCCATTACCTAGGTAGGTAGTTAACTATACACTCACTGCACTGCCACTCAGACGTCACTGAATTATGCCCTTTTATACCTCTATTCCGCCACAATTCCCACAATTTCTAAGATTGGGAGAACAGTTTTTGTTCCTATAGGAAATGCTCTTACCAAATATAGTAAACTCATTCATAAAAAACATCCAACTGCTTTTTATGGGAACTAGGGCGCGGTCATAATGCAGAAACATCAAGTTGGGTATAAAATGCCAAAAAAAAAGTTTCCAACTCAAACCTCCATAACCCGATATGCAAGTGTATTTCCGGAGTCTTTTTGTTTCTTTACGATTGTGCCGAGTAACACAGACACATCGTGGGTGTTAATGACTTTACAATAGGTTGGTCTAATAACAAAAGCGAACAAACAGTAAATCGGATAATATATTATATATAATCATAGGTATATTTAATTAGGTCTTCCAGCATCAAAAAGTTATTTCTCAAGGATTATGATACATATGATACTCCATACGTACGGCAGTATTGTTCTCCACAGCCGATAATGTTCCCTCCATCGAAGAACCGAACGTTGCCCGCTCCATAGGTGGGGCCAGAACCTTGGATTGGTCTCTCCTCTGGGCCTGCGTCGACAGGTCCTGACTGCTAGTCATACAATATGAGTTTTCGCTGTCAGAGGATTGCGAGTTACTAAAGATCGCTAGGCGGACCCCTAGGGGCTTCAGTGTTGCTCCTGCGGTGGATATAATACCAGTCGCTACTTCAACATTGGACCAGAACACAATCGGGTGGCTTCCGGAAGTTTTGGTCATGGCAACACGTGGTAAATAAATGATTCGCATTATAGTTGCTATGCTTGCTCTGTTTTGAGATGAAACTATAGGTTAGACGTGACAAAGGAGACGCAAAGAGGGATAGATGAATGCCATACAGTGACCCAAGCCCAAGCAAAAAGTAAACTGATGCTTTCATTTTTCGATTCATTTGCGAGTTCCAGAGTAGGAGGACAGGAAGGACAAGACCGAGGATTAGATCTGAGAGGAGGGCCCACGCTGCATGGAGCAGGACAATTGCATTCAAGGTGGAAACATTTTTGCAGGATCCGTCATCGCTGGTTATTCTATTCCAGAAGAACTGCACAGGTCTGCAAAAGAATAGAGCCCAAAACCATGCAATAACAGATATTACGCCACCCAGGATAATAAGTAGGTAGAGGATGTACTTCTGTGTCCTGTTTGTGACGATGCGGAAGAGAGTGAAGGCGAATGACAACTTCACGAGGTATGTGGCGATGAAATAGAAGAGCTCTCCTATCCAGATAGCCCTGAGTTGAGCTCTAGTGTCCTCTTTGGATACATCTGAATTCTGTTTCCCGAGCCCGTACTGGAGGACCGCAATGAAGTAGCTGATTGAGAGTACTGTGTACGCCGCCTAGTGGGAAATATTAGCTTTTTTATTCAAGTAAAAAGGCTATGTAATGACTGCGAACGAACCGTTGCCAGTGCAGCCAGATAGTCGTCAGTGGAAACATTCCTCAGGAGGAAGAGGCGGACGTAGAACCGGAGAGAAAGGAAGACGCAAGATAAGACATAGAGAACAATAGCACTAATGGCACATGCTGTTGGGTTATATGACATGATGTCAACCAAACAGCACAGGAGACTTCATTTGGCTGCATGGATAGGGCAATTGGCAGTGCTCCAATATCAAGCTACCTATTATCGAATGATCAGTGCAAGGTTCTCAAACAGATAATTAAGAGTGACGATCTTCAAGGTGGCAACTCTGGGGTTGGTTCACCCTCAGTTTAAAAAACTCAAAAATGACCCGAGGCCATGACTCTGGGTGAGTGGGGTGAGCTGGCAGCAGATGCCCTTAATCAACGAACATATTTGAATTAATGGTATCATTGTACTTACCAATGATGAGGTGATGCCACCCATCGGGACAAGCACAGGAATTCTTGGGCATCTCAGGAAGCAACGTCATTCGTAGTGTCATTGGTTTCGTGAAAGTAATTGCGTCGACAAAGAAGCCAGAAGGATATTGAGGAAGCTTCGGCTCCACTAGGCACCGTCCTTTCTTTCAACCGGTTGGCATGAAAATATTAAATCCGGGGAAGCAGGTCAAGTTGGTGGTCCCTTGTTGGTTGGAGAGGGAGGTTTTGTGGAGTCGCAGCTCTAGACTTCCAAACTCCAAAGTCCAGACTCCAGACCCCAGCAGTATCCAATGCTGATCGGCTGTATAGACCGTGCATTGCGCTAATCCGAACGGGGTAAATTCGGTACACTTTAATCCACTCTATTAAGTAGAAGTATAAGAGCCCTCATCAAGAATCCACCAACACAGCTCGCGGGCGTTGAACGCTGAACTCAATGCCCTTTCTTTTGAAAGATTATAATATTGCAAGTCAGTAACATTACTAGATGACCAGTCATTCTGACACCATTCTTCGTGTTTTATCTCCTTTCCTTTCACAAGGTCAATTCTCATGTTCCAATTACGCCCTAAACATCGAAATCGGAAACTTAAACCCAAATGCTCTCTTTCCTCTCCATATTTCCCAGAGCCTTAGGCCTTACTTTGTTCTTTATTCCTTTCTTTCTTTTTCTTTTTATCTCAACAAAAAAGAGCTAGTTAAAGCTATAATGGTCTATATACTCAAATAGCATCTTCATTTCTCGTAAAGACAAGACGTGATAATTTCCTTAATTGTTGCCTTAATCGTCGTCACCCTCGAGTTAGTCGACTAAGTTATTTCCGACGATCCAAATATCACAATCTTGCTCAGGTTTGCGCATAGCATTCAGCAAACTAATGAATAATATGTCTTTTTTTTTAGGTTCCCAGAGCGTATCCTGAAATATCCCCTCTATAAGCTAAATAACAAGAAATTACAGACACTCAAGGAGAGCAATTCTACACCCTCTAGATCAAGAACCGACCGTCCGCACGTCCACTACCCCTCAGTCATTTTAGAAACCTCAATTTAATTGGTAAGAGAAAAATGTTGAAAAAAAAAAGGGGGGGGACCAGCGATCGCTAGAGGTGCAATCGCCGGAACGCAAAATCCGTGTAGATAACAACTTTGGTGGCTGAGACAACTATATTCGATAGGATATAGTAATGGTCGTCTCTCCTGGGATATCAGAGCAACGAATGGAATGGCATGTAAACATGAGATACAAGTCACATTGGAACTTTGGCGGTTCAAACAGGTGTGGCACTTACCTACTTTATGTCTTAATGTCTACACTACAAGCATATACCTACCGTAAGGTAGGGAATTGTATTTGCCGGACGCTGCGAGTTTGTCGGCATCTCAGAATACACTAATCCTAAGATCTGAGGACAAGGTAATAATATTCGTACAAGCTTCATGATCGGAAGCTGTGTACAAAATCCACTAAGATAAAAAGTATTGTTGAAAATGAAATGGTCTTGAATCTTTTCACCTCTAGTTCTGCTGAGTGGACAATAATATGTCCTGACTATTAGTACTAACTAATGGAAAAATAAACTAAGCGCGTAGCAGGAATAAAATATTCGATCGACCTGAAATAATGATTCGCTCTAGGAATCGAGTTGTCCATGCCATGGTATACTAATATATCCGTTTCTTGATCTAGCTTACTTTCTGCGTTTCTTCTCGCTTAGAGATATAGTCTAAAGAACAAGTAAGTGAAAAAAAAATAAACTAAGCAGATTATAGTGCGGCAAAACTACTAACAATGGCGTAAAAACAGAGAATATGTCTTTTGTGGAAAAGCGAAACTTATTCCTATTCGAAGAAATTATATCCTACGTATTATGAGGCATCCAAGACCCAGTGAGGGGCGATAATCATTGGAGGCGGTAACGAGACGTGGGGAGGTTGCCATGCCAACAGCTTTGACCGCTACACATCACACGAAGACGAAGCTATCCCTGCTCATCTCATCTCATTTGATCTACTCCTCCACTCTCTCCAGCTGCTGGTCGAACACCAGCATTTCGTTTCTTCCTCGTTTCTTCCTCATTTTATTCTTTTTCGGGGGTTTTCTCTAGTCATTCTTCACTTCGTTTTCTAGTCCAACGAGCGAAAGGTTGCTCGGTTACTGGCTTCCCTTTTTCCTTTTCCCTTTTGTTTTTTACCTTGACTTTAAGCGCATTAGACATTTTAGCATTCTAACATAGACTTCGGCTTTTTTCATCGCTTCATTTAAATGCGGAAATCATAAGAAAGATTGGGTCGGGAAATAATAGGCATTGTCAAGGTAAAAAGGCAGACTAGACTCACTTGACTGCTCAAGGAAAAGAAAAATAGATCTCCATCCTTGAAAAATGAGTGTTCGGGTGGTTGCACGCGTTCGTCCCCTCCTCAAGTCGGAGCGAGAATTGGACATCATTCTTCACACGGGCTCCAAGCAGACTGTACCCAGCAAGGGGGACAAGAAAAGCTCCCGGGATAATTCCAAGTTGGCCGCGTTGAGGGATCGGGATACCTTAGTACGGATCCCAAATCCCAAAAATGAAAGCGAGGAATACTCTTTTCAGTTCAATGCTGTCTACGATGCGTGTGCATCCCAGCAGGAGCTCTTCGATGCAGAGGGTTCGTGCATTGCAAACTCTCTGTTTGGAACGATATGCTGATCAGATTCGCAGTTGCCCCCACTATAAAGCACCTTTTCAACGGGTTCGATGTTACCTTGTTCGCCTACGGAGTTACTGGAACCGGAAAGACACACACGATGCGTGGCGGTAAAAGCCTCGCAGAAAGAGGTGTGATCCCCCGTCTCCTAAGTGGCATATATAGACGCAGCCGGAAAATTGAAAAGGATAGTGAGGGGGAAACAACAGTCAATGTTTCCTTGAGCTATTATGAGATATACAATGACAAGGTCTTCGATCTATTTGAGCCTCCAGAGAAGAGAACGGTTGCCGGTCTGCCACTGAGGGACAATGGGGGAAAGACTGTAGTTGTAGGACTGACTGAAAGACCGTGTCATACCCTAAAGGAATTTGAGACCTTATATGACCACGCAAACATCAACCGATCAACCTCTGCCACGAAGGTGCGCCCTTGATATTTTGTTTCGAGACCCACGCTATCTTGTCTGACTTTCGTCACAGTTAAATGCCCATTCATCCCGGTCGCATGCCATTCTCTGCGTTAAGGTAGCAATTACCTCAGGTGATAAAACTCGCATCAGCACTGCATCAGCTATCGATCTTGCAGGGTCAGAAGACAATCGTCGAACAGATAATGACAAGGAGCGTATGGTTGAGTCAGCCAGCATCAACAAGAGCTTATTCGTGCTTGCTCAATGCGTGGAGGCAATCACCAAAAAGCACCAGAGAATCCCATATCGAGAATCAAAGATGACAAGAATTCTGTCTCTGGGCCAAAACAATGGACTAACGGTTATGATTCTCAATCTGGCCCCCGTGAGATCCTACCACTTGGACACAATCAGCTCCCTCAACTTCGCCAACCGTACCAAGAAGATTGAAGTCCGTGAGGTAGAGAATGAGCCTATTTTTAAGGGACCTCCAAGACCTGCAGCTCGACCCTCGGTAACGAGTTTGCGACAACCATTAAGACCACTTACAGCTTCTGTGAACATCAACCTTGCCTCAGCCACTAACAAGGATACGTCGAAGACTGGCGATAGCAAACCTATCAAAGAATTCGCCGTATACTCCGATAAACCTCGATCCCGGAATTCCGCTCAGTTTAAAAAACCTGAAATTCCGAGCCGGACTTCTTTGAGCTCAGATACTCCAGGAACACGGCTGCTGAAAACCAGGCTGATGCAGCCTACCAACCACCCACAAAGAAGCTATGAGGATATTTCTGCGGCAAAGATTGAGGAACTTGTGGAGAGGAAGGTCGAAGAGATATTAGCTGTCCGGGCAGTTAGCGAGCAGTCAAGGCAGACACAAGTGCGTGAACTGAATGAACGCGTTCAAAGACGCTTGGAGCTACTGGAGCAACGTATAGAAGGCACTGAGGATGCGAGAGCTGAGGGTTTGTCCTACCTACTCATGGCAAAGCAACACCAAGCTCGGGGTGAGGATACCTCCGCATTGAGAATGTACCAGCTTGCGCTTCCTTTCTTTCCCGAGAACGAAAAGTTGACTACCAAGATCAACTCCTTGAAGCAGCGTATTCAAAACAAGTCTTTTCAGGAATTCGACACCACGAGCACCTCAGAACTTTCGGGTGCCAAGAAAGGCCTCGGAAGCATGCTTTCCCTCAAAAAGGAGCCCACGAAGCTAGGGTCTAAGCGCCATGCGGAAGACTCGGATGAAGACTACGAAATAGAAGATGCTGAAAATTTCAGTGCAGAAGAGGATCTTGAGTTGATGCCACGTGCAAAGCACAACAAGCGGGCCAAAAGCAAAATGGTTGTTGAAAGGGATCTCGAATCAGCACCTTCTCCCCGGACAGTTCATCTACTATCCATCATCAACTCTCGCGATGTAAGCCAAATTAAGTTGCTCAAGGGCGTGGGCGCCAAGAAAGCAGAGGCTATTGTCAGTTGTCTTTGCGAAATGGATCAAAGTATGGGAGCTGGCAATGAAGGAGCGGTTCAAATTAACAGTCTAGTTGATTTGGGTAAACTCAAAGGAGTTGGTGTGAAAACGGTCCAAGGCATGCGGACCGGGGTCTTGGTATAAGTCTCTCACCATTTTTCCTACATTTCTTGAGAGCTTAGGGTCATTTCTGTCTTTTCTCTTCTTGGGATTCCCCTTTAGCATTTGATTTTCTGCATTTCAGCTGGTATCTGCATCTGAGCATGCATTTTGGGCATTGGCTTCATTTCATGCATATGCATAACTTTTCAGCGACGGCGTTAGAGGCGCTTAGATTATATAGGACATGCATTTTTTTCTACCTTCCTAACGGCAGTTTTATGCGTTCTTACTAGCTATTCATATTAAAGGATAAATAATACCTTCTAGGGCGAGTTCTCCCTAAGATTAAGTATATTTATTATCATACCTTCCTCATAATTCCCCACCCACTAATACACCCTCTCGCCAAAACATAAAACACCACACCCGCAAACATCACCACCGCACAAAAGATATCTAACTTTAAATAAGATCCATGCAGCGGATCGGGCAGCAGCGCCCCAGCAATTGGGGCCCCCGTTAAAGCGGCGAAAGATACAATAGCAAAATACGTCCCACTGCGGACACCAATCTCCCGGATATCAGAGATCTGGGCGACGAGTGCTGGGGCAAGTGATACGGCTGCTCCAGAGCTGAACCCGTATAGAGCTGTGAATGTGATTGCGGGGGCATTACCACGAGAGGGAAGCCAGATTGCGAGAACCGTGATGACGGAGAATATTGAGGTGAGGATCATTAGGTTGAAGCGGCCAAGGAGGTCGGCTAGGTAGGGTGGGAGGAGACGACCGAATATACTATACGTATATGTATTCCAGGGAAAAGATGGCCATGTTAGTTTAGTTTTGAGATGAAATAAGAATTGAGAATACATCTTTCTTCCTTTTTTTTTCTTTGGTGGGGGTAGAAGTAGAAGCTTACCTCGTCGCATTTAAAATCGGAATCAAATACGAAGCCAAATACGGCGACATCCCATATCTCTGTGCCTGAGTTGGAATGAACGCAAAAGGAAGGAACAGACCCCAATAGAGACAAAATGTTGCAGCGGTCGTAAGCAGGAAAGGAATTTCCCTGAGGGGACGAATAAAATCCAAAGGTCTGAAGGGTTTCCGTTTATGTATTAGGCGCGAATGGACGGTGAGATTTGTGATTGCGAGGAGGAACAAGCTAGTGAAGGCGCAGATACGCATGGCCCAGCCGAAATTAAGGACAGGGATGAGACGGGTGACCATGATGGGGAAGACGATGCCACCGAAGCTGGAGCCGCTGGTGGTGATTCCTAGGGCTAGGGCGCGACGATGACGGAACCAGGTGCTGACGGCGTTGAGACAGCCGTGGAAGAGGGCGCTGGTGCCGAGGGGGCTGCAGATGCCTTGGGCGAGGAGGAATTGGTAGTATTCGGTGGAGAGGGAGGTCATCATGAGGCCGAAAACGTGGAGGAAGGAGCCTGCGAGGAGGATCCACCGAGGACCGAAGTTATCGAACAGGATGCCTACGATGGGGCCCTGTTTGGGGTTGGTTAGACATCTCTAGATAGACTAGATAGTAATATAAAGGCAGGCAGGCAGGCACGTAGGTAAAGGTATACGAACTCCTAGAAACATCATGGCAATCTCCAACGAAGTAATCCATGTTATGGTGCTGGTGGAGATATGGCTGAGTTGATGGGTTTTGTAGTAGTCGATAAACACCCCGATGCCTTTTATATGTTATTTTAGTCCAATGAAAGAGGAGAGGAAAATAGGTCTGATAGTTATCCATCAGGTATAAGAGAACCTCAGGTCTCTTCCCATCTCATACCAATCTACCTCACTGCCCAGGGATGGAAAACTCACAGTTAATCCAACCAAAACTAACGAATAACCCACAGAATCCTCCGGCAACGGTAACCCAAGCATGAAGACCTCCATCTGGTGGCGCATCTGGAGGGACTGTCTCACGAGACTGAGCACTAACCGCTTGCTTCTCGGCCTCGTCACGGTCTGTATTCATATTCGCGATTTTGCCGTCTCCCTGTTGGTCTGCTGGATGCCCGTCCAGGAACTCCTCTTTTAAATCGTCATTGGATTGGGCATTTCCATGGATTATTTTGCCATTGTTGTCGACAATTGTGCCACTACTGCTGGATATATTGTCTTGCATTTTGATGGAGGGGTGTCATATGTCAATGCTGAATGGGTTTAGAGTAAGTATAGAAATTGGTGTACAAGGTAGGATGGAGCGAGGGAGGTAGGGTAACTAGGGTTCACGAGGGGTCTCCTTTTTTTGACCATTTTTGTTCCGGTCCCAGGAGAATGGTATGAAGGAGCGCTAGATTTGCATAGCATTCCCCCGGAAAGTGAAATTTTGAAGACTGAAGTTAAAGCAAGGGTTAGCATACTTGTGGCTACAAATAAGGCAGCATGCCATGCCTTTTCCCGAAGCATCAAGAAACCTTGTTTCAAACAAGATCAAATTGTTGGTAGGGAGTGAGAATGGCGATAGTTTATTTTGTTTTGTTTTTTATAGAGACACAAATTTCCATTATATAAATACACTTGTTCGAGATGGTCCCTTTGAAGAGAGGAATCACTAAAAATAAAGTAAAATGAAAGTCCATTTCGAGAGGAAAAAAAAAAAAATAAATAAAAAAGAAAAGAAAGAAGTACGCCCTGTTCGAAAATACAGGTTATCTATAATAATACATTGATCCCGCAATGAAAAGATCCCAAGGAAATCGGTCCTTTGACAATCTATGTATGTGTGAGACAAAAGCGCAGAGACATAATCTTTGTTTAGCTCTGTCCTGGTTTCTCGAAAATCACCTTGCCCTCCTTTGTTAGGGTCGCAATACTCTGACTGACACCCTCCACCTGGTGTGCCAGTTCATCAATTGACTGAGGAGCTTGCTTTTGTTCTGGTTTAGCGGGTCCAATTGTCAGGCCTCGGGGCGCGCGGGCGATTTCATTGACTTCATGATTAGTCAAAACCTCGTTGATGCGAGGGCCACGGGATTGTATCAAGATAGTCGAGGGACCATCAAATTGAAGAAACAACTAGTATAAGTCATTAAGTATTAGTGATCGTGTGCCAGAGCGGAAAAGTGCAAGACTTACCCTATCTCCCCATATAGTCATCCGAGACCAGGTGCGCAGCCGATGCAGGATCCTCATTGCCGTTTTCCATGTGTTTGAATCCGACATAGCCTGGATGAACTTGGAATCTTGTATGAAGTTGGGAAGGCCCTTAAGACCCGGAATCTGGAACTTTAATGATGTGGATTTGAATCGGTAGGGGCGTGGAGGATTGGAGCTCATTGTGTAGGCCACAACATTACTATCAAGTATCAGTATGGTTTGTTAGGAGGCCTGTTGAGCGAATTTCTCCCCAGAGTGCCTGACATACCTTGGGTGAGCAATATACTGCTCGCCAGCCTTCAGCTCAACCGAGTATAACTGACCATTACCAACCAATGCCATCAACCCCCTTCCGGTGACCTCGGAGCTACCCCAGTGTGACAAACTCTTCGTGAATTAGCCCAACAGTTTCCGAATAAATACACCACTAGGGCACGACAAACCAAATTTGTATTAATCTTCGGCCGGATTGTAAGGGAACGTCCGGTCCAGGCCAGCAATGCCCGTCTCTGGGCTACCATCCAATCGACAGAACCATTGAGGTGAACAACAGAAAATGATGTGACAGGAGAACGAACGGAAATGAGGGCATTGACGGGACTAGCGGAGGATACCTATTGAGGGTTGGTTAACATCACACACCACTTCATATAAGCTCGACGGTATTTCCTATACTTTTTGGTAGAGAAAAGGGATGCCAACAGGAGCTCTTCGAAAAGGCTCTAGAACACTCAATGTTGAAACCACCTAGATAACCAGCTTCTCGTCAGCTGACACGAGTGCAGGAAGTAGGTCGTAGCGGCGACATACATTGTCTGCCTTCCCACTTAATCCAACAAGGGTACCCCGTCGCGTAAAGAGGTTTTGTGAGGCCGAGAGCGAAACCGAGAGGAGTGAGTACGGTGCGCCGATGACATCGAATTTAGCATCTACGTTCAGCATGTGTTAGTGAAGTGAGCCTTCCCTCTTTCGCCCCTTTTCTACCAGCATGTACTAGCTTACCTGCAGACTCTGCAGAGCTAGGGGTATCAGCTAGAGGTAGATAATCCCCATTGACCGTCGCTGGCTCTTCCGCAGGCGTAGCTCGAATTTGGACGCATCTCGCCTGTCCTGCACGATGTAACGAGAGCCCTTGCTGTGTTCGTGGAGGGAGGATTCGAGTCGAGGACAAAGTCCACACTCCTCTCCTCACGGGTTGGCTCATTGTCGTGCTCGAGAAGACCTAACTCGATAAACTCAAGAGCTGGTGCCTTTAGGATGGTATACCACCACCTTTTGTCCTCCGCGGTAATTCTTCTCCTCGATTGCCCGGATTTGCGGTTCCCGATTGGGAAAAGCGTCGATTAAGACTGAGGCTTGGCACCGCCGACTTCAGTGTATCTCAACTATCAACGCAGAGAATATTCTTTCCTCTTCTTCTTTTTCTTCTCGATTCTTGTAAAATAGTAGAAAATTTCTTTTCTCTCAAGTTTACCCAGTACTTATCCTTGACCAATGCGTTCAAATATTATCGTATCCCATTTGACCACGAAATCTGACCGGTGTTATTTATTTTAATATGATTTATCACTATCTGATGTCATCGTTGAAGGTGGGTTGTATCATTTAAGAGTATGACGTGACTCCTTGGTCTCTTTCCTTCACATTGAGATGTCCATGATTCTAGATTTTAACCCCTAAACGAATTGCTACAGCTTGTTTGGGTAAATTGGTCGTCCTGGTGATGGGTACTGGGGAAAGGGAGACGGTGTCCTGCCAAATTGCTTCCGTTGCATGTGTTTTGACAGGATCCGATCATTTGGCAATGGTGCAGGGTCTAGTATCGAAGGCTTCCTGGACGCTGTTCAAGCATGGATTAACGTTTCCTCTTGAATTTCAAATATACTTCAATATAAGGGGGAAATTTCGAGGTCAAATCCACAAATTGCATCATCTCAGTTCAGTAATGTAATTACCGGAGTCCCTCGACAGAGGACTAGCGATGGCACCAGAATATGCTTCCATTGCGACTCCATTGATATTTCTTCAAGGCTGGAAAATGCCCTTGCTACTGTATATAAATAGCTATAAGCCAATAATTGTGACTACAGATAACAAAACTCTCCATGTTTCGTGGGAGGGGCAACTCAATCCGGTAATTACCTCGTGCACCCACGAAAAACACCTCATCCCGCACGTCGTTTTTCCTCCGAACCCGGCGCTCCGCTCCGCATGTAAATCACGCAAAAAGAAGCCTCTTTCTCACCAACGTCATGCTCCATTGAGCACTGAGAAATCTCAAGGCTCTCGCATTCCGGTCTCTGCGAAGATATATCCCACCGGTTACCATGCTGCCTAGCGCAGCCCGATCGCCTTGTTGGCGTATCTCCGGGCGCAATATACGCCATAGTCCCGCAGTTCCGCGCTCAACGCCTCGGGCACCTACCTTCTATAGAGCTCATCCCAGGGGTCTCTCGGCCTCTGCTTATCTTCGGAAGCAACACGATACTGGAAATCCGACATCAGAGCAAAAAAAACCCAACCAGAACCCCCTACCATCGCAAACCGCACCTCTAAGTGCAACTCCGAACCCGAAGTCTACTCAGAATGCGACGGCCACGAAGAAGGACCTGCTCAGTGAGGCTACGGTGGCAAGCAAGGAACAACGGAAAGCAGATTGGGCTATAATGAAGGAAATGGCCAAGTACCTTTGGCCAAAGGTATATATATAATAGCTCTTAGGAATCAACAGGCGATCTAGGGACTTTGGGCTAATAATTGGGGACATACAGGATGACTGGGGAACTAAGCTGCGAGTTGGAACCGCACTGTCGCTACTAGTCGGAGCAAAGGTCAGTTTCATGTCGGATATAGTTGGTATCCCCTTAGTGCTCACTATCCATATACAGGTGCTTAACGTCGAAGTGCCATTTTATTTCAAGAGCATCGTGGACTCGATGAATGTGGACTTCGCAAGTGTCGGTGGGACTGCGTATACGGTAGCGGGGTCGATGATTATTGCATGTAAGGATGTTACTCGTTTCTAATGCTGGTACATATCTAACATTTCTCTTTCAGATGGTGCAACTAGGATCGGCGCTACACTTTTCCAAGAACTTCGGAATGCCGTATTCGCCAGTGTTGCTCAGAAGGCCATCCGCAAGGTCGCACGCAATGTTTTTGATCACCTGCTGCGGTTAGATCTCAATTTCCACCTCAGCAGACAAACTGGTGGGCTCACAAGGGCCATTGATCGTGGAACAAAGGGAATTAGCTTCCTGCTGACGTCCATGGTGTTTCATGTGGTTCCCACTGCATTGGAAATTTCTCTAGTGTGTGGTATACTGGTATGGATGGAAGCAACAAGATGAATTGCATGTGGTCATGCTGATGAAGAGACAGACCTATCAATATGGCTTCAAGTTTGCCGCCATTACGGCTACGACAATGGTTGCATATTCCGCTTTTACAATTACGACAACCGCCTGGAGGACCAAATTCCGTAAACAAGCTAATGCGGCAGACAACCGTGGAGCTACAGTTGCTGTAGATTCTCTCATAAACTACGAGGCAGTAAAGTACTTTAACAATGAGAAGTATGAAGTTGCGAGGTACGATAAGGCCCTCAAGGCCTATGAGGACGCGTCGATCAAAGTCACAACGTCTTTGGCTTTCCTCAATTCTGGACAAAATATGATCTTCTCGAGTGCTCTTGCCGCTATGATGTATCTCGCTGCTGATGGAGTCGCTACTGGAAGCTTGACGGTTGGTGATTTGGTAATGGTTAACCAGCTAGTGTTCCAGCTCTCTGTACCACTTAACTTCCTTGGTTCGGTTTACCGTGAGCTGCGCCAGTCTTTACTAGACATGGAGACACTGTTCAACCTGCAAAAGGTCAATGTCAATATCAAGGAACGACCGGATGCAAAGCCTCTGGCTCTTAAACAAGGAGGCGAGATCCGTTTCGAGAACGTTACTTTTGGATACCACCCAGAACGTCCCATCCTGAAGAACGCTAGCTTTACAATTCCTGCCGGTCAGAAGTTTGCTATCGTTGGTCCCAGTGGATGCGGCAAGTCGACAATCTTGCGACTTCTTTTCCGCTCCTATGATGTCCAGCAAGGTCGGATCCTAGTCGACGGCCAAGATGTGCGAGATGTAACTCTTGAAAGCTTGCGGAAGGCCATCGGTGTTGTGCCCCAGGATACCCCATTGTTTAACGACACTATTGAACATAATATTCGATATGGAAGGTTGGATGCGTCAGACGAGGAAGTTCGCAAAGTCGCACAGCGAGCTCATATTCATGAATTGATTGAGAAGCTGCCAGAGGGTTATAAAACGGCTGTTGGTGAGCGAGGAATGATGATTTCTGGAGGTGAAAAGCAACGATTAGCGATTTCCCGATTGCTTTTGAAGGACCCACAGCTACTCTTCTTTGACGAAGCGGTTCGTGTTCCCCTTTTCCAAAAAATTTTTTTTTTTTTTTTTCAGATCGATTGATATCTAATTACACTGGGCTCTACAGACATCCGCTCTCGATACCTACACTGAGCAGGCATTGATGCAAAACATCAATAGCATTCTGAAGGAAAAGGGGCGAACCAGCGTATTCGTGGCACACCGATTGCGGACAATCTACGACTGTGACCAAATTCTGGTACTAAAGGAGGGACAGGTCGCTGAGTTGGGATCCCACCGGGAACTCCTTGAGCTGAATGGCATATATTCCGAATTGTGGAATGGTAAGTACTTTTTATCCGCCGCATGGCACCATCATGACCGGGTCGAGATCAGTCGCTTTAACTAACGCAATCAATCTACCACGGGTTTCAGCTCAGGAAACGTCGCTCGCGCAAGACGTCGAATATGAGCGCAACACCGAGCTCGAGAATGACGCGGAACTAGAGGCTAAAGATATGACACCTGGGCCGAGGCGGGATTGATAGATGACAGGAAGGAACATCAGTGGAGATTGTAGATAGACTGGTTCTTTCCCTCCCTTTTTTTTGGTTTTCCCTTCGACAATAACATTCGGGTTTGAAATGTACAACTATTATGATGATTATATTATTTATTATTCCCCTTCCCCAACCCATTGTAATACAATACATGAAATGAACTGGGGAAGGCAGGCACATAGTAGAAATCTAAATTAAAGAAGAACGGTTAGGATGTGAGTAAGTTGGGTTTAATAGATGATGGTCGGATAAAAAAAGACGTAATTATTGCTATGCAATGGACCTAAACTTATCAAAAAAAAGATAAAATTTATTTTTAAAAAGTTTCCAAGTAACTAGTTAATTAGTGACCATGGTTTATCACTAGTTATATTATTTTTAAATTGAGTAAAAGGTTCTTTTAAAGACTGTTTTTTTTGTGGGGGGGAGAAGAAAAATAAAGGAGTACAAATAAGAAATAAATAAACCTAAATAACCTTCCACGGCGTGAACTACAAGAAAGATAATGCTAATCATATTTATATATATATATATATATATATTTGCTTTCCTATCAAAATATAATTATATTTCAGTAGTGCGAGAGAATGTACTACTACCTGGCTTAACTGTTTTAATACTTAACTTGCTACCCAGAAAAGTAGTCAGACAAAAACCTAGTCCTCCTTTTGGCAGATCTTCATCTACCAGGTACCTACCTAAGAGTCAAATCTCAATATGACTATTTACATGTTTTAATGGGTTTATCTTCTTTTCGTTGACTACAAAACTGCACACATGACTGCGGGGAGCTCCAAGGGGGGAAAAGGTTGCTCCTTAGAGTCTTGGACCATAAAACCTCAAGTAGCCATCGCTGTCGGTACGATATCATGGATAATATGTTAATTGGCCGCACTAGGCACACTTGGTAACTCTTTAGCCTATCCTGATCGGAGAGTTTTAGCCATGTCCAAGTGGGTGGTGATAAGCTTACTAGTCTTTTCACGATGTCCGATCGTTCTATGGTTTCTGCTGCCGGTCTTTCTCCAGAGTCCAGGCACTTGTCTTCTTAGGGACTTAAACCGTTGGTAAGGTTTCATCGGTTCCATTATTTGTTGTTTTCCCTGTCCTCGAACGGGTATTTAGTTAATTATTATTCCCTTAGCGGAAGACCATCTAGTAATAATAATAATAATAAAAGAGGGGGGGGGGGGGGGGGGGAAAAAAAAAAAATAAAAAAAAAAATAAAATAAAGAAAAAAAAAATTATTTTAAATTATTAAAATTAAAAAAAAAAAAATGGGGAAAACCCGGCAAAATTAAAATAGAAATTTAAACAAATTTTAAAATTTGGTTTGGGTTTATTTAAAAAACTTTATTTTATTTTAAAATATTTTGCAATAAAAAACAATTGAGTTAAAAAAT